>JAGFNQ010000007.1:0-25897 GCA_024364735.1 Boesenbergia rotunda | reverse complement strand
ATGCAATGGTATCTACACGTTAGATTTATCCGGTGACGTTTTCAATATCGAAGTTAGCAACAAACGTGCTCGAATAGATAATCGAATAGACTCCTACACATGGCATTGTCGTCTTGGCCATGTAAGTAAGAAACGCATGACAAAATTACACCGATGTGGAATTTTGGAATCATTTGAACCCGGTTCATTTGATACATGCGAATCATGCTTAAAAGGCAAGATGGCCAAATTACCCTTTTCCGGAAAAGGTAATCCAGTGGGAGAATTGCTTGATCTAATACATACTGATGTATGTGGACCAATGTCAACTCTTGCACAAGGAGGCTATAGCTACTTCATCACCTTTATCGATGATCACTCACGATTCGGGTATGTGTTCTTGATGAAACACAAATCTGAAGCTTTTGAGAAATTCAAAGAGTTCAGAAATGAAGTAGAGAAACAGCTTGGCAAAAGTATTAAGATACTTCGATCCGATCGGGGTGGTGAATACTTAAGTCAAGAGTTTCAAGATTATCTTAGGGACAATGGGATATTGTCCCAATGGACTCCGCCATATACACCACAGCATAATGGTGTATCTGAGAGGCGCAACCGAACCTTGATGGACATGGTTAGGTCTATGATGAATCATGCAACTCTTCCAAAATCCTTTTGGGGCTATGCACTTAAGACAGCTATTTACTTGCTAAATAGAGTCCCGACCAAGGTAGTCTCTACTACTCCATATGAGATATGGAATAGTAAGAAACCTCACTTAACTCACCTTAAGATATGGGGTTGTCCTGCTTATGTGAAGCGGACTATATCAGACATATTGGATGCTAAGTCTGATAAATGTCTATTTATTAGATACCCTAAGGAAACGAAGGGCTACCAATTCTATCATCCCTTGGAACAAAAGGTGTTTGTTTCAAGGCATGCTATATTTCTGGAAACAGAATTTCTTTTACAAGAAAACAGTGGGAGTGGCATTAAACTTGATGAAGTTCAAGAAACTCCAATAGACATTACAGAGACACCTAGTCTAGACCCACAACCAATAACTCATAATGATGAGCTATCAGTTGAACCTAAAACAACACCACCTCTTCGTAGGTCTGATAGGACATGCAATATTCCAGAGAGATACGGATTTCTCATAAGTGAATCGAACGACGTGTTACTCATAAGCGATGACGAACCTATCAGTTATGAAGATGTTCTGAAATGTTCAGAAAGGGACAAATGGCTTGAAGCCACGAAGTCGGAAATGGATTCCATGTACAAAAATCAAGTATGGGACTTGGTTAACCCACCTGAAGGGATTAAGCCCATAAGGTGCAAGTGGGTTTTCAAGAAGAAAACCGACATGGAAGGTAATGTAGTTACCTTTAAGGCTAGATTAGTGGCAAAAGGATATCGTCAAAAATAAGGAATTGATTATGACGAAACCTATTCGCCAGTAGCTATGCTTAAATCCATTCGGATGCTCCTAGCCATAGCAGCTCATTATGATTATGAGATATGGCAAATGGATCTAAAAATAGTTTTCCTTAATGGAAACCTGCTTGAGGATGTATACATGATACAACCTGAAGGTTTCACATCGGTTGATAAAACCAAAGTATGCAAACTTTGACGATCCATATATGGACTGAAGCAAGCATCTAGGAGCTGGAACATCCGTTTTGATGAGACAATCAAAGAGTTTGATTTCTCACAAAATCCTGACGAACCTTGTGTGTACAAGAAGGTTAGTGGGAGTGCAGTCGTATTCCTAGTATTATATGTCGATGACATATTACTTATAGGAAACGATATATCAGTCCTACAGACAGTTAAAATTTGGTTGTCCAAAACTTTCTCCATGAAAGACCTGGGAGAAGCAACCTATATCCTTGGGATTAGAATCTATAGAGATAGATCAAAACGGTTGCTTGGTCTTTCGCAGTCTACATATATAGACTGAGTGCTAAAAAGGTTTAGCATGTCGGAATCCAAGAAAGGTTACCTTCCCATAAGGCATGGGATCAACCTTTCAAAGTCTATGTGTCCGCGCACAGAAGACGAGAGGATTTGCATGAATAAGATTCCTTATGCATCCGCGATAGGATCTATCATGTATGCAATGTTATGTACAAGGTCCGATGTATCGTATGCTCTGAGTGTCACAAGCAGATACCAGTCGAATCCAGGAATGGATCATTGGGCGGCTGTCAAGACAATCCTTAAGTACTTAAGAAGAACTAAGGATGTGTTCCTAATATATGGAGAAGGAGATATGGTAATACGTGGGTATACAGATGCCAGTGTCCAGACAAATAAGGATGACTCCAAATCGCAGTCTGGATACGTATTTACTTTGAATGGAGGTGCAGTAAGTTGGAAAAGTTCCAAACAAGACACCGTAGCGGATTCTACCACGGAAGCGGAATATATCGCAGCTTCGGAAGTAGCAAAGGAAGCAGTCTGGATCAAGAAGTTCATCTCCGAACTTGGCGTGGTTCCAACCATTGATGAAGCAGTGCCGGTTTACTGCGACAACAATGGAGCTATTGCACAAGAAAAGGAACCAAGGTCTCATCAGCGATCCAAACACGTGCTTCGCCGCTATCATCTGATCAGAGAGATTATAAGTAGGAATGATATACAAATTGAGAAAATTCCCACTGAAAGGAATTTAGCGGATCCTTTAACTAAGGCCTTGCCTCAAAACAAGTTTGAGGGTCATGTTAAAGCCTGTGGTATTGGATACCGTAGCGATTGGCAATAGGCCAAGTGGGAGTTTGTTAGTGATATGAGAGAAGTGTCCTAAGGCAATCGCCTTATGATTGTAAACATTTATTTTAATAAATGATAATTCACTATTTGAGTATACATGATTGTGTATTTGATTGGGATCTTAAACTCATCTACTGAATGTCCGCAATACAATTCACAGTATAAGAGAATTTGTGATGGGATCACAACTAGTGATTATCTCTAAATGTGCAATTGTGAAGTATTGAAAATATCCCTAGTCGATGAATTGATAAAAACGGACACTATCAATTCTGTTGAGACTAGCATGGGTTATTCTCTAATCAGCTGATTCTCACTGGCTGGTGACATTGGGATGTCCGGAGATAAACATGGATGCTAGTTAAGGGAACTAGTTCATTGGAGTGACTGGCTGTAAAACTTCACATGGTAGTCTATACATAGACATGTCAGTGAAGCTCTTACTGCAGCTTAAGTGCGATGTTCCTTTGACTTGCGGTATTCAAGTCATCTTGGTCATGGAGACTTATACTTTAACATCTTAAGCAAGCATCTCCAAGGAGGTGTGGACCCAGGATGATTGGGTATAAGCCGAAGTGCCCGAAGATGTTTGAACAGCCTACAAATGATTCACCACTCCTTGCGATGAGATGTATACTCAGGCCTATCGTCGGATTGTTACTCAAAGCCTCTAGCCAGAGCATATCATGTTTAGAGTATGAGTCTCTTAAATACATGAGAGTAATTAGAAATCCAAAGGACGAGAAAGACACTACTTGGGCTAGGTGTGACGTTGTCAGCCTAGTGGGGACTGACACACATAGACCGTGTCCTGAACCAAGTGGGTATAAGATGGTGAAGGGAATGAGGCACGATTCATTAGAGCTGCTGAAGGGTTTCAGAATTACTTCTGAGGTCAACCGTTGATCTTTCGATTAATTGGGGGTCATGATGTACTACTAGGTGTCACTCATGATCGTTCTATAATTAGTTGATTATAGACGGCCAACATAAATCGAAAGCCTATTTAGTCACACGCACTACGAGTAATCCGAGGGATTTAAAACGAGTTGAAAATTAGATTTTCCGATCAAGAGAAATAAGTCGAATCTGAGTTAATCAGAGGCGCAACGGAAGCTTAAAATGGCTAAGTCTTTTGGAGGCTTATTGGGCGAATTAAATGAGTTTAATTCGCGATGGGATCAGCTCGGTTTGGCCGGCCAAAGAGGGTTTTGGCCGGCCAAAACAAAGGGGAGAAACCAATTAATTTGGTTTAAATTATAAAATAAATCAAGCGCGATTTGTTTTATAAAATTATGGATAAATAAATTTATTTTCATAGAAATTAAAATAAACTTTAAATGGTTTATTTTTATTTTAAAATCAATTATGAATTGATTTTTCCATGATAAGAAAAATTTATATAATAAATTTGTTCTTTTTATGGAAATTAAAATGAACCACGGTTTGGTTTATTTTATTTTATAAAATCAATTATGAATTGATTTTTCCATGATAAGAAAAATTTATATAATAAATTTATTCTTTTTTTGGAGATTAAAATAAACTTTAAATGGTTTATTTTTATTTTATAAAATCAATTATGAATTGATTTTTCCATGATAAGAAAATTTATATAATAAATTTTATGAAAATTTATTCCATAATAAAAGGAGAGATGTATTTGTTTTATTATAAAATTAGTTATAATAAAACATGGCTTAAACGGAATAATTCATAAGAAAATTTATAGGATAAATTTCTTATGAAAATTCCGTTAAGAGGGAGACTTGGCAAGGGAGAGACTACTATATAAAGGAACCAAGGCTAGGCTTGAATTCCTCAATTGAGTTATCAAGAGATCTAGAAGTTCTCTCCTTCTCTCTCTTATTCTCTCCCCCTCTCCTCCTCCTAGGGCCGGCGCCCCTAACTCCTCCTAGGGTCGGCGTCCACCTCTCCTAGGGCCGGCGCACCATCATCACACAACCTAGGGTTGGCGTGAGCAACATCCACCAAGGAGGAGCCAAAGAAGAAGAAGAAGAAGCGGATCACAACTCCTTCCTTCCCGGAATTTAGATTTCGTTTCTTGGTGGTTAGTTTCCTTTCTTCTCTCTTGATATTCTAGTTGTGCCCTTCAAGAATCTAGTAGTTCTCGTCGGCACAAAACTCGTGACTTTGCGAAGTCATCCCGAAGAGAACTTGGCGTGGACGGGAATAGAGGCGGAGCTTCCACGGGACGCTACGGTTGGATCTCGTCCCTTACTTCGAGTTACGGGAGGTACTAAGTAAATTAGTTTACTTTTCCGCAAAGTTTTAATTTATGATCATGTCCACACATCATAAGGTTGCATGCTAGATACGTGGTTAAAAATAATTTGAAAAATTATTTTATGCTAATTCTTCCGCTGCACGTAAAATTTTAAAATTTTACGAACCCGTATCCTTGTCAACATGCACCCCCGGTCCCAACACATACAGTGTCACTGGACTGATCAGGCAGGATCCTGACCGATCAAGGTCTTCACTGATCGGTCTGGTGACCGATTAGTGTCTGAACTTTAATTTGAAAACATTGTCAGACTTCTGATAATGCTCTGAATCGCATCTGATTTCTCTGTTACACTGCTGATTTATTTTTGATTTGTTGTGCTAAGCCTCTGTTGAGTGTGCAGGTAATGCAGGGATGACACAAACCAAGAAGGAGGGTCAATTGGCGACTTTCGCTTCGGTCAGGTTTTTTTTTTTTTGAATAAAGGAAAGATCTTATTTCAAGAAGAAAAAATTCATATTAGAAGGGGGGCCAAACCTGACCTTCTAATATAGAATTACAAGGACTCATTGTGATTTACAAGTTGTAACTCAAAGCCATAAAATTCCTGAAACAAAAAACCTATATCAAAATCAATCCTCTTTTATGCATTATGTTCCCAACCCTAGTCTTCAAAACTTTTTGTCCAGTAAACTGGCACCACATGTCTTGTAAATTTTGTCAGAGCTCAAAAAACTACTGTAACATATGAATTCAGTAACCAAATATACAGTCCGATCGAAGTTCATAGCAATCAAAACCAAATTTCAATCTTTCAACTAATTCACATTTTCCACCCGAGTTAGCACATCTTTCGATCCAGACAAAGCACCTGAAACTCTCTGTATTCCAAACACTTCAAAACCCAGCAGTTTTAAGTTCCAGAACTATATCAGAAACCCAGCAGAGACTGATTCTGAAATTTTGGCACATATGATATTTCCAGAACATTTGATACATAATCTTCATACGTTACTCCATCAACCAATCCTAAATTAGCTTCAGATAGATCTAAATCTGGAGCCCATCCGCATTTAAAATTGCTATCAGATCAACAGCCTCCTTCAAACAATCACCAACAAATAGAACCAGGAAAACCATCAAATCATATAGAAGCTTTATAAGGGCCAAAAAAGACAAAGAAATACTTTTGAGAAAGCCAGCAAAGGATCAAACAGACCATCATGCTTTATAGGAAACCAGCAAGTAAAATCTCATAATATATTCAGGAAACCCAATGAGCACCTTAAAATCAGTAACCACATCCGATTTACCGCATATTTTCTAGCTTTGAAATCAGCATACTTTCCATGCATTATAAATGACCAGAAAAAACCAAAAATTCGCATAAAATCTTTATGTGAAAACTGGAAGACCATCTTTATAAGAAAACCAGCAAAAATCAGTTTATATGATTGACTTACGGGTCAATCTAATATATGGCAAACCCAGTTTATCAGTCTTGCAGATACCATATAGAATCTTATCCTCCTTCCATTCCGTTAAGATTCTTTCTCCATTGAAACCAAAAGCTTGATTTGCAAGATGATCTGTCGCTGCATTTGCTTCTCTGTAGACATGCGTGCAGCTTACTTTATACTTCCTGATCAAATGTTTATTTCTCAAAACAATCTTCCAAAATTCCCAGCCTACCATCGAAGACTTGATAATCTTTAAGGCAACTAAAGAATCAGACTCAAGCCAAACAACACATATCTCTAAACCAGAAAGAATTGCCACCAATTCTGCCATTATATTAGTACCAAAACCTAGAGTACCATATTTAGCCATTATAAGGTGACCTGTATGGTCACTAACAATTGCTCCATACGATGCTATCCCTGGATTACCCTTTGAACATCCATCCATATTCAATTTGAAACTTCCCAGCCTTGGCTTTCTCTAATACACTACAGCGATTGTACTTCTAGTTTGTATGCTGAATTCCATCCCCCAAGCCATGGCTACTGACATGTATCCTTTCCAGTGCTTGAAATTAATAATTCCTGCAGATTTCCCCATATGAAGGTAATATATAACATTTTTACAGATCTTTTTCACCTCCATTTTAATTTCATGGTGCTTAGCATAATTCCTAGCAATCCAAAGATACCATATAATTAAAAAAGGAACTACTTCCTTGATGTGTCCACCTTTCAACCAGTTTTGGCCGAATTTCCAAACCTCCCAAGGGAAATGTCTGCATAATGAGAAAACATTAGTAAAATAAGACCATACCTCCTTAGCTATTGGACCAGAAAAAAATAAGTGGTCCCAAGACTCCAAAGAGTTGCAACATTGACATTTAGAAACTAAGTTGATTCCTCTTTGTTGTAAGATAGTATCCACAGGGAGCCTTTGTTTCTGAAAACGCTATGCGAAAATAGAAATGTTTGGAGAAAGGATACCACTCCAAATTATAGACCTAATCGAATCCAAAAACTGAACCTGCCGTGAGCTATTCCAGGCATATTTTAAAGAAAAAGTTCCATCCATCGAAGGTTTCCTTACTATCTGATCAAATTCCTCCTGCTGTATAGGAATTCTGGTTATTTCTATAACTGCATTCTCTGATAATAAAGGTATGAGTTGATGCAACTTCCAATCCCCATTTTCCATAAAATCTGCTCCCAGTGAGTTAGGCTTTCCGGTCAAGGCACTGGACTGGTACAAAGGCCCACTATCCAGCCAATTATCAAACCAGAGATTAAGTTTACCCTCTCTCGAAATCCAACCAATATGTGGCTCTGCCAGACTGCGAATTTTTAACATCCTACGCCAGCATGAAGAAGCGTTACTTTTAGCAGAAACAACGACTGGATGCATCTTCCTACAATACATCCTTTTAAGATAAATTGCCCATGGAGTTGCTTGCTCTCTGAATCTATACCATAACTTAACTGTCATTGCTGTACTAAAATCAGCCAAACTCCTTACTCCTAGACCCCCTTCCAATTTCGGTTGACATGCCTCCTTCCAAGCTATCCAATGTATTTTCCTATTCGAATCCGATGAACCCCAGAAAAAATTCGCAAAGATCATCTCCAATTTATGAAGTAGAGACAATGGAGGAAGGAGCACTTGTAACAAATATAGTGGCATAGAACTCAGAACACTTTGAATCAAGATAAGTCGACCACCATGCGAAAGCTTTGATAAATTCCAACCAAGTAGCTTCTTTCTTATTTTATCCAGCAAAGGTTGATAATATGCCGTCTTTTTATTACCACTAAAGATGGGAGTTCCCAAATAGATTATCGGCCAAGACCCTTCTGCAAATCCTGTAATACCAGTAATTAGATTCCTGCGTGTTTCTGTGATACTTCCTGATGGATATACTAAGCTCTTCCCTGCATTTATGGCTTGTCCCGATTGTACCTCATATGAACTAAGAAAGGTCTTAATCTTCTTAACACAATCAATAGAACCATTCATGAATATCATGATATCATCTGCATAAGCTAAATGAGAAACTTTCATGTCATAACCCGTGGCAAACCACATTCTAGGATTTTTAATGAACAATTCTTCCAATCCTCTAGAAAAAAATTCCGCAGCTATAATGAATAAAAAAGGGGAGATAGGATCTCCTTGTTTGAGCCCTCTTTTTGCTTGAAAAAAACCTGAAAGATGGCCATTAATGCGAACCGAAAACCAGTAATGAGCAACACATCCTCTAATGAGATTAATGAAAGAATTTGAAAATCCAAAAGCTAGCATTATTCTAAACAGCAAACTCCACTGAATATGATCAAAGGCTTTAGTCATATCTAGTTTCAGAATCAGATCCCCCCCCCCCCCCGCACATGGAAGTTAAGCTTGAGATTTAATTCCTGAGCAAGGAGAATGTTATCTAAGATTAGCCTTCCCTCCACAAAACCACTCTGTGTAGGGGATATACTTAGGTAGGATCTTTCTCAGTCTATTTGCCAAACACTTAGAAATAACTTTATAAGAAACATTGCAAAGGCTAACAGGTCTGAAGTTTTGCCAACTTTGCGCATTTTCCATTTTTAGTATCAATACAATAGTTGTAGCATTCATCCCCTTTGGCAGAGACTCTCCTTTGAAATAATCTACCACTGCTTGGCATACATCCTCTTTAATAATATCCCAACAAAAAACATAAAAGAAAGCTGAAAAGCCATCTGGTCCAGCTGCACTATCTTGATCCATTTCTCCAATAACTTGTTTTATTTCCTCCATGGTTGGTAACACTGTCAAATCTGCATCCTCCATATTATTAATCAGCATAGGAATGTGACTCAAATCTGCTACATCATCATCAAAGCTTTCACCTGTTAACAAATTTTCAAAATATTTAGCCCCCGAAGCTCTAATTTGTTCCGAATCATCTAAGCAAATCCCTTCATCTCATATCCTAAAAATTCTGTTAGCCATCCTCCTTGTTTGCACCAAAGAGTGAAAAAATTTTGTATTTCTATCCCCTTCTTTCATCCATTTAACTGCTGCTCTCTGCCTCCAAAAATCTTCTTCCATTTGCATGGTTTTGAAAAGATGTGCTTGACACTTGTTTCTATTGATTTTATTCTCCTCAGATGGGTCCGAGTCAAAATTCTTCTCTACCTCTGAAAATTTATCTTCTTCCCTCTGAATATTATCGTGAATATTCCCAAAAACTTCTTTGTTCCACCACTTCAAATGATTTTTAAGCCTTTTCAGTTTGAATTGCAGTTTATATAATCCAGAACCATAACTAGGCAGATCCCAATTCAATCTCACAGTTTGCATAAAACCATGATGTCTCGTCCACATTCTTTGAAACCTAAAAGAAGCTATAGGTTTTTCAAAACTTGGAAAAGAGATCAACAGAGGGCAGTGATCAGAAGCCGCCCGACGTAAATGCTCCACCCTAACTGAATAACCATGATCTTGCCATGATGTTGAGAGCATAATTCTATCCAGCTGCTTCCACACTTTGTTGTTTGTCCAGGTAAAAGGATCCACTACAAATCCAGCAACTTGGAGCCCCATAAACATTATAAAGTTATTGAAGTCTTCTGTTGCCCTAGACCTGTTAATACATCCCGCAGAATGCTCCTGTGCATTAGCAATGACATTGAAATCCCCTCCAATCAACCAAAGCTCCTCACTAATTGGTTTGATATTCTCTAGCCTCTCCCAGAGTTCATATCTGTTTGCCCTAGAGCACATTGCATACACTACCGTGATCAATATATCAGAAGGAAAAAGAGCAAATTTTAAAGTAAGATGAAGGAATTGTTCATGGTCTACCAACACCTTACAAACTATATTAACATCATGAGCAAACCTAATTTTTCCCGAGCAATTTGAAATAATAGAAGCAAAGCCCAATCTTCTTGACATAATATTGGCATCCAAAGCTATTAAAGGTTCTAAGATTCCAAGAAAATTCAAGTTGAAACGCTTTTTGAAAAACAAAATTCTTCTAAGTGAGGTTGAATTACCTATTCCCCTGATATTCCAAATCATACCTGCCATCTAATGGATTGCAGAGGGGGAAGCTTGCATTGCTTTTGTTTTGCTCCTGGTGACTCGTTGGAATTCTCCTAGGTGAGCATTTATGCTTTGTAATTCACTAACCTGAATAGACAAAATATTTGTATCCAAAGGTAAAGAAGAAGATCTTCGCAACTGCCCTACTCCCTAATCACCAGTTCCAGATTCCACCATAAAAGATTTAGACATAGCTACTCCATCTGTCTCCTCCACTGGTAACATAGATCCTTCGAAAGTTCCCTGCAAATCCTCATTCCGCACTAGTTGCACTAATTTCAGGACCTTCTGCTTTTCACTCTGATTTCTTTTTAATACTGCAACTACCTCAGCCTCCTTTGCAAACATATTTTCAACTGGCTTCTGTACATTCCTAATTTGACTATCAGCAATATTATCAAAACTATTATCCTTTCCATCTGCTACAAACCTTTCCTCCTATATCAAACCTTCATCTATTACATCCAAATCCCCTTGATCTTCCTTATCCAAAGCATCCAGCATCTGAAATTTATTACCATTCCTCTCCCTCTCTTTTTCTCCAGCAGTTTTGGCCTTGTCAATCTCTCCCTTTTTACTTCAAATTTGTTTGTCAGCCATATGCAAACCTCTACCTTATACTCCCTTGAAAGTATCATTCCCCCAGATACCTGTTAAATTTCCTTGAGACTTATCATTGTGCCAATTGGTACGCTCCGACCCAGATTCTTCAAATCTTTGTTCTTCATTTATACTCCTCTGATTTGGGGCAGCATCTACTGCTTTTTGCTTATCATCCTTCTATTCAGGCTTTGGCTTGTTGCCTAACATATAACAATCATCAATCGAGTGACCCAAATGCATGCAATGTTGACAATATTTGGGGAGTTTTTCAAACACAACATGCTGAATTCTCTTCTCTGCTCCTATGCCAATCCAAAATTCTTCAATCTTTGGCTTAAGAAGATCAATTACCACACAAACCCTTGCCATTGAAAGCCTTGATCCATCTGTTGTAGCCTCATCCAGCTTGATTGGCTTCCCTACTACACGAGCAATAGAGAACAGACTTCGTTTATTGAAAAGGTGAATTGGCAAATCTGGAAGTTGTATCCATATCGGCACCAGTGAAGATTCTGCCTCATACGAGAAGTAAGGAGACCATTTGAAAATTCTTAATGGCACCCTTGCAATCATCCAAATACCTCTTGTCCATAACCTTGCCATATCCTCATTAGAGTTTAGATGGATAAAAATGTATCCCGATCTCAGGAATCTGACATTGTACAAGCTTGAAAGCCCTAAATTCCTGAAAGATTGTAACACTACAGCATAACTTGGGCATAATCCTGAGAACTTTCCAATCAAACAAAACTTGAACGGCTCCGACAGATCTGCTATCTCTTCTTCAGGGAAGAATATTCCTGGCTTATCATTATAAATCATGATCGGCTTGTAATCATCTCCAATATCTTCGAAATTCTTCTTTATGGCTCGAGGCGAAACAGGTTTAACCACTAACGCATAGGATGGTTTGACTGCCACAGGAGAGGAATTCAAGGGAGGCGGAGTATTTGGAGGGATGGAGGAAGAAGGGAAAGACATCGCCGGCTGCCAGAAGCGCCGGCGGTGACGAACGGCGCGGAAGCGCCCGAGTCAGCTAAGAATCGCCCACGAGTCACCCATGAATCGCCTGAGTCAAAAAGTTTTTTCCTTGGTGTCTTAGTTTTTTCTTTCTTCAATTCCTTAATGACTAGCTTCGGTCAGGTTTGTTTCTTTTCTATTCGCAGGATTCAACGGCTTCTGGCACGGGCTGGCAACTGTCTGACGGAGCTGGCGACTGACCTAGGGCTCGGCTGAAGAGGTTGTTGGTGCTTGGATGGCTAGAGAGGGGGGTGAATGTAGCCAAACACTAAAGAAGTTGCTCTTTTTGAAGTTCCTGCACTCAAGGGTTAGCAGCGGCAGTGGAAACAATACACAGCAGAAACTAACAGAAGACTAAAATGAAAATCACAAACTCTACACGAGGATGTACAAGGTTCGGAGATAACTTGCCCCTACTCCTTGGCATGCCCGTAAGGTGGTCGATCCCTTGATCGTCGACAGATCAAGCCCCGGAAATCCGGATATCAAATGCCTCCTTCTCGGTAGAGAAACATCTCCACAATATGTCTCCACAGAAAGATATGAAGTGAAAGCATAGAGACAAAAACAAACTTACAGAGCACAAGGAGAAACGTCTACAAAGCAATCCTCACAACCCAGCACAACCTCGGCAAGAGCCTTCACTCAGCTCTCCCTTGTCTGCTTGTTGATCGCCTCGCAACGTTTTCAAATCCTTCCAAGTGCTCAAGTCGCAGATCCAACAGATCGCTCAAAGTGTATGCAAGAGTTGCTTGAAGATACACAGTTGTTGCTCAAAGAGATCAATCGTTGCAGAGGCTTCATCGCCACCAGCTCTTAAGCCTCTGCCCAAAACCCAGGTCACAGGCACGCCTCTGTAGCTCCCAGCTGCTCATCTGCGACAGCCTAAGCTATACTGCCCAGCTACACTGACCTCTTCTGGACTCCCTGAACTCTCTTCAGCCGAGCCCCAAATCATTTCGTCAGCTTCCCAGCCGTTGCCAGTAGCGCCAGACGCCCGTTGAAACCTGAGAAGAGAAAACGTCCAAACCTGCTCAAAGGAAAGTCCCCAGTTGACTCTCCTCCATTGTTTGAATCCTCCCTGTATAACCTGCACACTTAGCAGATACTTAGCAAATGAAATCAAACGGGAATCAGTAAGTAGCAGAGAAAATACAGAGCAAACAGACGCGATCAGAAGTCTGACATCGGATTTGAATTAAAGTTTTCAGCTTCTGATCGGTCCACAGACCGATCAGAGAGGACCCTGATCGGTCACCAAACCGATCAGGGTAAGCCCTGAACGATCAGGCTCCAGCCTGATCGGTCCACGGTGAGAAAACTGGGATCGCGGACTTCTTGTGATCGGTCACACTGATCGATCACAAATCGTGGATCGGTCACCGGACCGATCCAACACTTGCTGGAGCTTTCTCCAGCTTCCGTAGGCCAAAGGCCCTAATCGGTCACCCTACCGATCAGGTTGTGCCCTGATCAGTTTGGTGACCGATCAGGAGCCATCCTGATCGGTCAGGATGAGGAATGTCGCGACATTTGATCAGTCAGAGTGACCGATCATTGTTCCTTTGTCAACCCATCTGAACTCTCTCTGATCGTTCACCGAAACGATCAGAAACCCAGTATAAGCCTTCTGTTCTCTCCCTGATCGTTCAACAGAACGATCAGGAGCCGAACAGAAGCATTTGGCTCTCCCTCTGATCGTTCACCAGAACGATCATACTTCTCTAGATCGGTCACCAGACCGATCCACAATAGGGAGTTCGTGCCAACTCCCTGATCGGTCACCAGACCGATCCAACGACTCCCAATCCAACCCTAAGTCCAGAGAACAGGCTCCCTAGCCTTCTCTGACTCATTCTCAGTCCCCCGGACCAAGACTCCATGCCCATCTTCACCCACCGGGTCTTCATTCAACCTAGCTTCACTCGCTAGGACCTGGCTTCACTCACCAGGGTTTCGGTCACCTAGCTTCACTCACTAGGACCCGACTTCACTTACCGGGATTTCAGTCACCTAGCTTCACTCACCAGGACCCGGCTTCACTCACCGGGGTTTCATTCAACCTAGCTTCACTTGCTAGGACTTGGCTTCATTCACCAGGGTTTCGGTCACCCGGCTTCACTCACCGGGACCCGGCTTCATTCACCAACATTTCATCCAACCTAGCTTCACTCGTTAGGACCTGGCTTCACTCACCAGGGTTTCTGTCACCCGGCTTCACTCACAGGGAGTCATGCCCAGTCCCCGACCAGGACTTAAACCAGACTCATCTTATTAACCTAAACTCAAATCGGTGTCATCACCAAAACAACAATCAGGGTCAGACTACATCAACAATCTCCCCCTTTTTGTTGTTTGACAACCCGAATTTAAGTTTAGGTAATTGAAATCAATCGTAAACAAATTTCACTATCATAGAAGGATCAGAGTCCTCCCCCTACAATAGTTATACTCGTAATCATTCTAAACGTAACTAACCACACTCTCCCCCTTTATCAAACACCGAAAAGGGTGTAGGCTGGTTATTTATGTTTGACATACCTCCCCCTCAACCCAGGGTTGTTCCCAAAACAAAAGGACATGATGAGTTTGAGAGCATATGAAAAGCATATGATAAAGATAGATCAAGACAGGATAGACATATGCATCATATGAAAAGAAACATAGAATTGACAAACCATGAAATAGCAGTCATAGGCAGAAACATAATGTCATACACCCCAGTCATGAAATAGAGTACAGCAAATACATTACAAGTCATGGAACAATAGGCAGAAGAAGAATACAGCAAACAATCAATCCTGAGCTGGTGGGTCGTCAGACTACATGGGATCGTATGATATGTCATCGTCCGGTAGGAAGCTCCCAAGAGAAGTGCTGCTGGAGGACGCAAAACCAAGAAATGTAGGCTGGTACGGATGACCAGCTGCCCAAGCACGCCACTCCGCAATCCACACCTGCTGATCAGCACGGATCCCAAAGACGTCGGACTCTAGTGAGTGTAATATGCGGTCGATAGTCTGAACCTTAGAGTTGATCCCCTGTCGCCAGAGCTTGGACACATGAAACTCGTGCTGCATGGCCTGCTCCAGCTCTGCGACCTGCCAGCGGAGATCAGGATCTGGCTCATACTCGTAGTTAGCTACAGCGGGCGCCTCATGATGTATAGCCGGAGCTGCTGGTACCTGTATGTGGGCGGCCCGTGGTAACTCCCCTAACCCTCGCCCAGCCTTCCACATAAGGCCCTAGGGTCTGACAATAATGCCAGACTTGGCAATCACACGTTTACCAAGTCGACAGTCTTGTCGAACCATCGTCACAGTCCTGCCCTTGGACACATCGACACCAACTAACTGAAGCCAGTCAGTGATAACGTGTCCAAAAGGTATGTAGACTGTGCGCCGCCCGGGCTCGCTATAGGCTATGATGGAAAAGATAATGCTCGCCGTGATATCATACTCAGACGGTGATGCATCGCATAGAGCAGCAAGCAATGGTATGGGTGGATTTCACTGAGAGGTTTGGAAGTGATTGGCAGAAGGCAGTTTGTGATAATCTTAAAAAGGATATAATCAACTGGAGAAAGGCGAAGGGCAGCAAAAGTGGGGAAATCAGGAGCCAGCTCATCAAGGCCATCTGGCCTAGGGTGTCTAAAGAAATGCTCGTAGATGGAGTCGGGGGTGACTCCCTCAAACGGAGGCTGTAAAGGATCAGGGATCTCAGGGTAGATTGGAGATCTATTTGGCGATCGGCGACAGGCAAGATATTCTGAAAAATTTTCATAGGTAAAGTCAAGGTTGGTTTTGGCTACCCGAGTTATATACTCCAAATCTCCTTGTGGTTCCGGTTGCAAATTATTGTAGAATTCAAACACTAGATCAACATTGATGGTCCGCTCGAGAGAAAAGAAAATTTCAAAATTGTAGAAATCAATAACCTCTTTAACAGAGGGGCAATGCTCATATAGGAAAGGTCGATCAATAGTTCTACAAGGGAGGAGTTTAAAAGTTCTACTTTGGAAGGATTGTTCAAAAGCGGCATTGGAGAACCTAGAACTTGAGGATGGTTTAGATCTAGAGGGGGCTTTCGACCTCGAGGTTCCCTCCGCAGGAGCCTTCCCCTTGGTAGATTTTCTAGAGTTGGAAATATGTCACGACATTTGAAAGAATCACATGAAGTTCATAACATAAAAACAAAGATCAAATACAATTAAGGTCATGGCACAGATTGAATTGATGAAGTGAACACAAAAATTTGTAAGGTAAGGTTTGATCAGTGAAGTGAGGTTTGATCAATAATCAAATGAATATGGTTTGATCAGTGAGGTGAGGTCATGGCAAGATCACAAAAATAAACCACACAACCAAAAGATCAATGGGATTGAGGGAAGGGCACGGCAAGGGCAAGGTCACGGCAAACACATCACAACATGGTCAACACAAAACTCATAAGTTAAACAAACATACAAGGAAAAATTCACAAGTATGATGAACAAGCTCACTTTGGTGTCATTCGGTTGGCTGGAGAAGGTCTTGACAGCAACTTGCAGAGGAACTCCCAAGTGGACATTTCACACAGATTGCTCTTAGAAGGCTCGAGAGGACTCAGATCGCAGGGGAACAAAAGAGACTCAAGCGCGGACTGAGGAAAAGCTTTCACACAGGCAGAGAAGAAGAGCTCGCAGACCCTCGGATCTGGTTGAGAGAACTCACGAGTGGAAATTACTCACTCTCAAAGGGCTCGCTGGTGAAGAAGGGTTCTCACGTAGGCAAAGGAAGAAGAGGAAGATGAGGTGATTTCGGCTAGGGTTCGGAGGATATGAGTGATTGGGTGATTAAATTGGTTGGTGGACCGATCACCAACCAAAGTTAATGCGGTACCCGTTCGATCCAGGGATACCCAGACCGATCAAGGAACCTCCTGATCAGTCTGGCTGGGTCCTGATCAGTCGAGTGACCGATCAGGTTGTGCCCTGATCGGTCTGCCGATCGATCAGGGAGCGAACAGAGAGTTTGAGAGATTTTTGTGAACCTTCTGATTGGTCGGTGGACCGATCAGAAGGGTGGCCAAATCGGTCAGTGGACCGAACAGAAGATTTTCGCAGAATTTGGCAAAATTTTCGCAGAATTTCTCGATCGGTCTTTATGACCGATCATGCCAACTCCTGATCAATCCATAGACCGATCAGGGAGGTCCCTGATCGGTCTGTGGATCAATCAGGGATCGAACAGAAAGCCTTCTGTGAGCTCACTGATCGGCCTGTGGACCGATCAGCCCTACACCTGATCGGTCTGTGGACCGATCAGATATCAGAAACCTTTTGATACGTGACAACAATCGCAGTTTCAGACCTTCTTCTGAGTTCTGAGACGATTGGATGTAGGTTTATTGATTCTGGAGGTGTTCTCTCGACTAGAATTGATCCCTTAACAAGAATCAAGAGTCCTTATGGATTTAACAACCTCTCCATTGTAACAACAAACACCCAACCAAGTGAAGTCAAATTCAATCAAAACATCTATCCAATTTGGAACAAGTTTGTATCAGAATAAGTCTCCAATCAAGTTTCCTTGATTGAAATGTCCAAGTATGATTATGGAACCAAATACACATATATTATGCATTGATTTTCACCATACTTGGTCAACTTATGATTTTTGTCTTGTCAACCTAATTTCTCAAGGGATGCATTAACATTTTGAGTAATTAGGTTGATCTTAGCATCTCACCCCATTTCTAGCAAACAAAAATATTTTGTTAAACCTTATAGTTTGTGTGAGATGTTCCCAAGTTGCCCAATAATTGTTGCCCAACAATTTGAAATGATCATGAAGGGTTTTGTTTTCTTTTTAATCCTATGAAGCACGACACATTCCCAACTCCCTTCGTAAGAAACTAAATTCATTCTCGGGGAGTGGTTTAGTGAAAATGTCTGCTAGGTTCGGTTTTGACTCTACATGCGAGAGTACAATATCTCCTCTAGCAACATGATCCTTAATGAAGTGGTGACGCACTTCAATGTGTTTGGTCCTAGAATGATGGACTGGATTTTTGTAAGGTTTATCGTGCTTATGTTGTCACACAACACTTGCACACCCTTGTAGGATAATCCATAGTCCTCTAGTGTGTGTATCATCCACAACAATTGCGATACACTCTCTCCCATGGCGATATATTCTGCCTCGGTCGTGGAGAGAGCAACACAATGTTGCTTCCGACTTGACCAACTCACTAACGATGATCCTAAGAATTGGCAACCCCCACTTGTGCTC
Organism: Boesenbergia rotunda; assembly: GCA_024364735.1. Lineage (NCBI taxonomy): Eukaryota > Viridiplantae > Streptophyta > Magnoliopsida > Zingiberales > Zingiberaceae > Boesenbergia > Boesenbergia rotunda. The sequence continues at coordinate 7,453 of JAGFNQ010000007.1, read as the reverse complement.
TTCCGATCCAACTTGCACCCAGCATAGTCGGAATCAGTATAGCCAATTAAGTTAAATGACTCGGTATGGGGGTACCAAAGACGACTCCAATTGTGCCCTTAAGATATCTCTCTTTATGGCAATCAAATGAGATTCCTTGGTACAGACTTGGTATCTAGCGCACATACCCACAGCAAAAAGAATATCAGGGCGACTAGTTGTGAGGTATATCAAACTACCTATCATACTCCGATATTGAGTTAGGTCAACAGGCTTCCCACTCTCATCATTGTCTAATCTTGTATTTGTCGCCATGGGAGTGGTTACCTCTTTAGAGTCACTTATATTAAATTTTCTGAGCATCTCTTGAGTGTTTGGATTGGTGCACATGGATTCCATCTCGAGTTTGTTTGATTTCAAGTCCAAGGAAGAAAGTCAATTCTCCCACTAGACTTATCTCAAATTCACTCTCCATGTGTCTAATAAATTCATTCAAATTGTCCTTGTTGTTGGAGCCACAAATTATGTCATCGACATATACTTGGGCCACAAATATATTGTCATCATCTCTTCGCAGAAATAGTGTAGGGTCTATTTGTCCTCTTACGAAGCCTTTTGCAATAAGAAATGTTAACAACCGCTCATACCAAGCACGAGATGCTTGTTTAAGCCCATAAAGAGCCTTCTTGAGCTTGAACACGTGGTTTGGAAATTCAGAATTTTCAAACCCTGGAGGTTGTTCAACATAGACCTCTTCTCTTATGAAACCATTTAAGAAGGCTGATTTAACATCCATTTGATAGAGTTTGAAACCTCTATGTGCTGCAAAGGCAAGCATCAATCGAATGAATTCTAATCGTGCCACGAGAGCATAGGTCTCATCGTAATCAAGGCCTTCAACTTGACTATAGCCCTTGGCTACCAAGCGTGCCTTATTTCTTACGATTTCTCCCTTATGGTTCAATATATTTTTGAAGACCCATTTGGTTCCAATAATGGTGGTCTTCTTAGGTCTAGGGACTAAGTCCCAAACTTGGCTTCTCTCAAATTGACCTAATTCATCTTGCATAACAATGATCCAATCGGGATCATGTAATGCTTTATCAATTTTTCTAGGTTCAATTTCTGAAATTAAGGCAACTTCATTAGCCTCATTCCTAAATAATGATCTAGTTCTAACCCCATGATGGATATCTCCAACAATTTGGTCTTGGGGATGACTAGAGGCTAACCTAGTTTGCCTTGGTATTGGAGGTGCTTCTTGGATGGTGTCGCTGGACACAGGCTCAGCCTCAGGGTCTAGCTGAACTAGATGTTGTCTAGGCTCACCATCATCAGACTCATCAGCACCATCTCTAACACTCGGACTCTCATCCAAACCTAGTTTCCTAAGTTCGAATTGAACTCCTTCTACATCTTCTAATTGATCAATTGCTTTTGGAATTTCCTCAAAAATAACATCAGAAGATTCTTCGACCAATCTAGACTTTTTGTTGTAGACTCGGTAAGCTTTACTAACAAGAGAATACCCGACCAGTATCCCTTCATCAGCTTTCGCTATGAACTTTCCAAGATGTTCCTTGGTGTTTAAAATAAACACCTTACACCCAAACACCCGAAGATGTTTAACTGTAGGTGGTTTTTCAAACCAAAGTTCGTGAGAAGTCTTCCCTAAAAATCTATGAATGAGGTTCGGTTTTGCATGTAACTCAGTAAAGAGTACTCATTGAGCATGCTTCGTGCAGCCTCTTGTAAGACTCGGTTCTTCCTCTCTACAACACCATTTTGCTGTGGTGTTCTAGGAGTGGAGAACTCATGTCTATATCCTCTCTCTTGATAAAATTCTAAAAATCTTTGGTTTTGAAATTCTCCTATATGATCACTCCTAATTGTTTTAATTATTGTAGATTTTTCATTTTCAATTCTTCTACAAAATGAAATAAAAACATCTAGGGTTTGATCTTATATTTTAGAAAATAGGTCCAAGTATATCTAGTAAAATCATCAATGATCACAAAACAATACCTACTACCATTCAAAGATATTATAGTACTACAATCAAACAAGTCTATGTGTAATAAATCTAAAGTAGTAGAGGTACTTACAACGCTTTTACCTTTGTGTGAAGATTTCGTTTGCTTACCCATTTGACATGCATCACAAAGCTTCTCCTTTTCGTACTTGATGCTTGGTAAGCCACGAACTAGTCCCTTGTTGACCAATTTTCGGATGTTCTTCATGTTCACATGTGCCAATCTCCGGTGCCAAAGGGTAGACTTATCCTCTCTTGACATGAAACACTTAACAGAAGCATTAATAGCACTTTTAAAAGAAACTTGATAAATATTATCTATCCTTGTGCCTACTAGTACCGTGTCAAGTGTGTCATTTTGTCTAATTAGACATTGACTTGAATGAAAATCAATTGTGTAACCCGCATCATACAATTGACTGACACTTAGGAGATTAAATGTCATCCCCTTGACTAGAAGGACATTTTTGATTCTAAGACATTTAGATATTTGAATGTCTCCTATCCCTACAACCTTAAGGCTACCATTGTTACCAAAAGATACATTACCTCTACTTTTTCTTTGTAGGATAGTGAACAAAGATCTATCACCGGTCATATGTTTAGAGCACCCACTATCAACGAACCAAGTTGATAGATGTTCCCCCTCAATCAAAGACTACACAATACGAAAAACGGAAGATTTAGGTACCCAAATCTTGGGACCTAAAGCATCTACAATGCATGACTTAGGCACCCATGCCTTGACCACTTTCTTTTGGATCCTAGTGTTGGGACCGGGTGCATGTCGACAAGGATACGGGTTCGTAAAATTTTAAATTTTTACGTGCAGCGGAAGAGTTAGCATAAAATAATTTCCTAAATTATTTTAACCACGTATCTAGCATGCAACCTTATGATGTGTTGACATAATCATAAATTAAAACATTGCAGAAAAGTAAACAAATTTACTAAGTACCTTTCGTAACTCGAAGTAAGGGACGAGATCCAACCGTAGCGTCCCTTGGAAGCTTCGCCTCTATTCGCGTCCACGCCGAGTTCTCTTCGGGATGACTTCGCAAAGTCACGAGTTTTGTGCCAACGAGAACTACTAGATCCTCCGAAGACACAACTAGAAGAACAAGAGAAAAGATAGGAAACTAACCACCAAAGTAACGGAATCTAAATTCCGGAAGAGAGGAGTTGTGGTCCGCTTCTTCTTCTACTTGGTTGGCTTCTCCTTCTTCTTGATAGCTCACGGCAACCACATGGGAGGTGAGGATGGTGCGCCGGCCCTTGCTTGGAAGGTGGGCGCCGGCCCTAATCTTCTTAAGGGGCGCCGGCCCTAATGGGAAGAAGGGAAGGAGAAGAGAATAAAAGAGAGAGAGGGAGAGATTAGCTCTATATCAATTGGTTGGGAATAAAGGCTTCCCTTTGGTTCCTTATATAATTGCATCTCCCTTGCTAAGTCTCCTCTTAACGGAATTAACGGAATTAGTTATAAGAATTTTATCCTATAAAATTTCTTATGACTTATTCCGTTATGCCTAGTTTTATTATAACTAATTTATAATAAAACAAATTCTTCTTCTCTTTAAATTATGGAATAAATTTTATAAGAAATTTATAAACTTCCTTATTATGAAAAATCAATTCATAATTAATTTTATAAAATTAAAATAAACCAATTCATGGATTATTTTAACTCCCATAAAAAGGAATAAATTTCTATAAATTTATTTATATAAATTTCTTTATATAAATTTATTTATCCATAATTTATAAAATAAATCTCACTAGATCTATTTTATTAATTAAACCAAATAAAATGGTTTTCTCCCATTAATGTGGCCGGCCAAACCAAAGAGGGTGGGCACCCTCTTTGGCCGGCCACTTCAAGCCCCACCAATCGCGAATTAAACTCATTTAATTCGCCCAATAAGCCTTCAAAAGACTTAGCCATTTTTAGCTTCCTTTGCGCCTCTGATTAACTCAAATTCGACTTATTTCTCTTGATCGGAAAATCCAATTTTCAACTCGTTTTAAATCTCTCGGATTACTCGTAGTGCGTGTGACTAAATAGGCTTTCGATTTATGTTGGCCGTCTATAATCAACCAATTATAGAACGATCATGAGTGGCACCTAGTAGTACATCATGATCCCCAATTAATCGAAAGATCAACGGTTTGACCTCAGAAGAAATTATTCTGAAACCCTTCAACAGCTCTAATGAATCGTGCCCCATTCCCTTCACCATCTTATACCCACTTGGTTCAGGACATGGTCTGTTTGTGTCAGTCCCCACTAGACTGACTACGTCACACCTAGCCCAAGTAGTGTCTTTCTCGTCCTTTGGGTTTCTAATTACTCTCATGTATTTAAGAGACTCGCACTCTTAACATGATATTCTCTGGCCAGAGGTTTTGAGTAACAATCCGACGATAGGCCTGGGTATACATCTCCTCGCAAGGAGTGGTGAATCCTTTGTAGGCTGTTCAAACATCTTCGAGCACTTCGGCTTATACCCAATCATCCTGGGTCCACACCTCCTTGGAGATGCTTGCTTAAGATGTTAAAGTATAAGTCTCCATGACCAAGATGACTTGAACACCGCAAGTCAAAGGAACATCGCACTTAAGCTGCAGTAAGAACTTCATTGACATATCTATATAGATAACCATATGAAGTCTTATAGCTAGTCACTCCAATGAACTAGTTCCCTTAACTAGCATCCATGTTTATCTCCGGACATCCCAATGTCACCAGCCAGTGAGAATCAGCTGTTTAGAGAATAACCCATGCTAGTCTCAACAGAATTGATAGCGTCCGTTTTTATCAATTCATCGACTAGGGATAATTTCAATACTTCACAATTGCACATGTAGAGATAATCACTAGTTGTGATCCCATCACAAATTCTCTTATGTTGTGAATTGTATTGCGGGCATTCAGTAGATGAGTTTAAGATCCCAATCAAATACACAAACATGTATACTCAAATAGTGAATTATCATTTATTAAAATAAATGTTTACAATCATAAGGCGATTGTCTTAGGACACTTCTCTCATATCACTAACAAACTCCCACTTGGCCTAATGCCAATCGCTACGGTATCCAATACCACAGGCTCTAACATGACCCTCAAAGTTACTCTGAGGTAAGGCCTTAGTTAAAGGATCCGCTAAATTCCTTTCAGTGGGAATTTTCTCAATTTGTATGTCATTCCTACTTATAATCTCTCTGATCAGATGATAGCGGCGAAGCACGTGTTTGGATCGCTGATGAGACCTTGGTTCCTTTTCTTGTGCAATAGCTCCATTGTTGTCGTAGTAAACCGGCACTGCTTCATCAATGGCTGGAACCACGTCAAGTTCGGAGACGAACTTCTTGATCCAGACTGCTTCCTTTGCTGCTTCCGAAGCTGCGATATATTCCGCTTCCGTGGTAGAATCCGCTACGGTGTCTTGTTTGGAACTTTTCCAACTTACTGCCCTCCATTCAATGTAAATACGTATCCAGACTGAGATTTGGAGTCATCCTTATCTGTCTGGAAACTGGCATCTGTATACCCACGTATTACCAAATCTCCTTCTCCATATATTAGGAACACATTCTTAGTTCTTCTTAAGTACTTAAGGATTGTCTTAACAGCCGCCCAATGATCCATTCCTGGATCCGACTGGTATCTTCTTGTGACACTCAAAGCATACGATACATCGGGCCTAGTACATAACATAGCATACATGATAGATCCTATCGCGGATGCATAGGGAATCTTATTCATGCAAATCCTCTCGTCTTCTGTGCGCGTACACATAGACTTTGAAAGGTTGATCCCATGCCTGATGGGAAGGTAACCTTTCTTGGATTCCGACAAGCTAAACCTTTTTAGCACTCGGTCTATATATGTAGACTGCAAAAGACCAAGCAACCGTTTTGATCTATCTCTATAGATTCTAATCCCAAGGCTATAGGTTGTTTCTCTCAGGTCTTTCATGGAGAATGGAGAAAGTTTTGGACAACCAAATTTTAACTGTTTGTAAGACTGATATATCGTTTCCTATAAGTAAGATGTCATCGACATATAATACTAGGAATACGACTGCACTCCCACTAACCATCTTGTACACACAAGGTTCGTCAGGATTTTGTGAGAAATCAAACTCTTTGATTGTCTCATCAAAATGGATATTCCAGCTCCTTGATGCTTGCTTCAGTCCATATATGGATCATCGAAGCTTGCATACTTTGGTTTTATCAACCGATATGAAACCTTTAGGTTGTATCATGTATACATTCTCAAGCAGGTTTCCATTAAGGAAAGCTGTTTTCACATCCATTTGCCATATCTCATAATCATAATGAGCTGCTATGGCTAGGAGCATCCGTATGGATTTAAGCATAGCTACTGGCGAATAGGTTTCGTCATAATCAATTTCTTGCTTCTGACGATATCCTTTTGCCACTAATCTAGCCTTAAAGGTAACAACATTACCTTCCATGTCGATTTTCTTCTTGAAAACCCACTTGCACCCTATGGGCTTAATCCCTTCAGGTGGGTTAACCAAGTCCCATACTTGGTTTTCGTACATGGAATCCATTTCCGACTTCATGGCCTCAAGCCATTTGTCTCTTTTTGAACTTTTCAGAACATCTTCATAACTGATAGGTTCGTCATCGCTTATGAGTAACACGTCGTTCGATTCACTTATGAGAAATCCGTATCTCTCTGGAATATTGCGTGTCCTATCAGATCTACGAAGAGGTGGTGTAGTTTTAGGTTCAACTGATAGCTCATCATTATGAGGTATTGGTTGTGGGTCTAGACTAGGTGTCTCTGTAATGTCTATTGGAGTTTCTTGAACTTCATCAAGTTCAATGCCACTCCCACTGTTTTCTTGTAAAAGGAATTCCCTTTCCAGAAATACAGCATGCCTTGAAACAAACACCTTTTGTTCCAAGGGATGATAGAATTGGTAACCCTTCGTTTCCTTAGGGTATCCAATAAATAGACACTTATCAGACTTAGCATCCAATTTATCTAATACAGTCCGCTTCACATAAGCCGGACAACCCCATATCTTAAGGTGAGTTAAGTGGGGTTTCTTACTATTCCATATCTCATATGGAGTAGTTGAGACTACCTTGGTCGGGACTCTGTTTAGTAAGTAAACAGCTGTCTTTATTGCATAGCCCCAAAAGGATTTTGGAAGAGTTGCATGATTCATCATAGACCTAACCATGTCCATCAAGGTTCGGTTGTGCCTCTGAGATACACCATTATGCTGTGGTGTATATGGCGGAGTCCATTGGGACAATATCCCATTGTCCCTAAGATAATCTTGAAACTCTTGACTCAAGTATTCACCACCCCGATCGGATCGAAGTATTTTAATACTTTTGCCAAGCTGTTTCTCTACTTCATTTCTGAACTCTTTGAATTTCTCAAAGGCTTCAGAT
>JAGFNQ010000006.1:0-58053 GCA_024364735.1 Boesenbergia rotunda | reverse complement strand
CAGTGCCGGTTTACTGCGACAACAATGGAGCTATTGCACAAGCGAAGGAACCAAGGTCTCATCAGCGATCCAAACATGTGCTTCGCCGCTATCATCTGATCAGAGAGATTATAAGTAGGAATGACATACAAATTGAGAGAGTTCTCACTGAAAGGAACATAGCGGATCCTTTAACTAAGGCCTTGCCTCAAAGCAAGTTTGAGGGTCATGTTAGAGCTTGTGGTATTGGATACCGTAGCGATTGGCATTAGGCCAAGTGGGAGTTTGTTAGTGATATGAGAGAAGTGTCCTAAGGCAATCGCCTTATGATTGTAAACATTTATTTTAATAAATGATAATTCACTATTTGAGTATACATGTTTATGTATTTGATTGAGATCTTAAACTCATCTACTGAATGTCCGCAATACAACTCACAGCATAAGAGAATTTGTGATGGGATCGCAACTTGTGATTATCTCTAAATGTGCAAATGTGAAGTATTGAAAATATCCCTAGTCGATGAATTGATAAAAACGGACACTATCAATTATGTTGAGACTAGCATGGGTTATTCTCTAATCAGCTGATTCTCACTGGCTGGTGACATTGGGATGTCCGGAGATAAACATGGATGCTAGTTAAGGGAACTAGTTCATTGGAGTGACTAGCTGTAAAACTTCATATGGTTATCTATATAGATATGTCAATGAAGTTCTTACTGTAGCTTAAGTGCGATGTTCCTTTGACTTGCGGTGTTCAAGTCATCTTGGTCATGGAGACTTATACTTTAACATCTTAAGCAAGCATCTCCAAGGAGGTGTGGACCCAGGATGGTTGGGTATAAGCCAAAGTGCCCGAAGATGTTTGAACATCCTACAAAGGATTCACCACTCCTTGCGAGGAGATGTATACCCAGGCCTATCGTCGGATTGTTACTCAAAAACCTCTGGCCAGAGTATATCATGTTAAGAGTGCGAGTCCCTTAAATACATGAGAGTAATTAGAAATCCAAAGGACGAGAAAGACATTACTTGGGCTAGGTGTGATGTAGTCAGCCTAGTGGGGACTGACACAAATAGACCGTGTCCTGAACCAAGTGGGTATAAGATGGTGAAGGGAATGGGGCACGATTCATTAGAGCTGCTGAAGGGTTTCGGAATTACTTCTGAGGTCAAACCGTTGATCTTTCGATTAATTGGGGATCATGATGTACTACTAGGTGCCACTCATGATCGTTCTATAATTAATGGGTTAATTATAGACGACCAACATAAATCGAAAGCCTATTTAGTCACACGCACTACGAGTAATCCGAGGGATTTAAAACGAGTTGAAAATTAGATTTTCCGATCAAGAGAAATAAGTCGAATCTGAGTTAATCAGAGGCGCAACGGAAACTAAAAATGGCTAAGTCTTTTGAAGGCTTATTGGGCGAATTAAATGAGTTTAATTCACGATCGGTTCGGGTTATTTTTGGCCGACCAAAGAGGGTGTCTACCCTCTTGGTTTGGCCGGCCAATAAGAGGGAATAAACCAATTTAATTGGTTTAATTAATAAAATAAATCTAGCGCGATTTGTTTTATTAATTATGGATAAATAAATTTGTATAAGAAAATTTATATAAATTTGTAGAAATTTATTCTTTTTATGGAAATTAAAATGATCCATGAAATGCTTTATTTTAATTTTATAAAATCACTTATGAATTAATTTTTCCATAATAAGAAAGTTTATAAATTTCTTATAAAATTTTATTCCATAAAAAGAAGAGAAGGTATTTGTTTTATTATAAATTAGTTATAATAAGACTTGGTTAAACGGAATAATTAATAAAGAGAATTTATAGGATAAATTTTCTTATAAAAATTCCGTTAAGAGGGAGACTTGGCAAGGGAGGTGCAACTATATAAAGGAACCAAAGGCTAGCCCTTAATTCCAATTAATTGAGTAATCAATTGATAGAGCTTCCTCCCTCTCTCTCTTATTCTCTCTTCTCTTCTTCCCTCTCCCTAGCTAGGGCTGGCGCCCACCTTGGACCCTAGGGCCGGTGCCTCCTTCACCTAGGGCCAGCGCATCTTCTCCTCCAAGTGGTGCCGTGAGCCATCAAGAAGAAGGAGAAGCCAACCAAGAAGAAGAAGAAGCGGATCACCTCTCCTTCCTTCCCGGAATTTGGATTCCGATTCTTGTTAGTGAGTTTCCCATACTTTTCTCTTGTTGATCTTCTTAGTTGTGCCTATAGAGAATCTAGTAGTTCTCGTCGACATAAAACTCGTGACTTTGCGAAGTCATCCCGAAGAGAACTCGGCGTGGACGCGAATAGAGGTGGAGCTTCCAAGGGACGCTACGGTTGGATCTCGTCCCTTACTTCGAGTTACGAGAGGTACTTAGTAAATTAGTTTACTTTTTCGCAATGTTTTAATTTATAATTATGTCAACACATCATAAGGTTGCATGCTAGATACGTGGTTAAAATAATTTAGAAAATTATTTTATGCTAATTCTTCCGCTGCACGTAAAAATTTAAAATTTTACGAACCCGTATCCTTGTCGACATGCACCCGGTCCCAACAACTACATCACACCTAGCCCAAGTAAAGTTTTCTCGTCCTATGGATTCTAATTACTCTCATGTATTTAAGAGATTCATACTCTGAACATGTCATGCTCTGGCCAGAGGCTTCGAGTAACAATCCGACGATAGACCTCGGGTATACATCTCCTCGCAAGGAGTGGTGAATCCTTTGTAGGTTGTTCAAACATCTTCGGGCACTTCGGCTTATACCCAATCATCCTGGGTCCACACCTCCTTGGAGATGCTTGCTTAAGATGTCAAAGTATAAGTCTCCATGACCAAGATGACTTGAACACCGCAAGTCAAAGGAACATCGCACTTAAGCTGCAGTAAGAACTTCACTGACATATCTATATGTAGACTACCATATGAAGTTTTACAGCTAGTCACTCCAATGAACTAGTTCCCTTAACTAGCATTCATGTTTATCTCCGGACATCTCCATATCACCAGCCAATGAGAATCAGCTGATTAGAGAATAACCCATGCTAGTCTCAACAGAATTGATAGTGTCCGTATTTATCAATTCATCGACTAGGGACAATTTCAATACTTCACAATTGCACATGTAGAGATAATCACTAGTTGTGAATTTATCACAAATTCTCTCATGCTGTGAATTGTATTGCGGACATTCAGTAAATGAGCTTAAGATCTTAATCAAATAATCATGTATACTCAAATAGTGAATAATCATTTATTAAAAATAAATGATTACAATCATAAGGCGATTGCCTTAGGACACTTCTCTCATATCACTAACAGAGTCATCAACATTAGGCTTCTTCCATTTCCAGTGATAAAACGTCCAATCTCAACGAACTCTTTGGACATCATAATCGGGCCGCTAGGCAAGAGGTCCTGAGAAACATGACGACGACCACCATGATTGAGGGTATGCCCGTGAGGGAACATGTTCTCAAAATGATGGCTTGGTTAAATGAGATGGAAATTCTTGGAGCAAAAATTGATGGAGAAACCCAGGTCGATCTCATCCTCCAATCTCTACCAAAGTGTTTTGAGCAGTTTCGCCTAAGCTACAATATGGACAAACGTACATATTCGTTGGCAGAACTTCTGACAGAACTCTAGGAGGCAGAAGGGTTTTCTCCTCAGAGTTCACATACTTTCATTGCTCAAGTGGTTTCTACTTCTAAATCGAAAGGCAAGAAGAAGAAGAAACAAGCTGGGGCAAAGAAAGTGGTTGGATTACAGGGACCTCAGGGTGGCGTGAAGAAGCCAAAAGGCAAGTGCTTCACGTGCAAGTAGTCTGGACATTGGAAGGCGGGTTGTCCCCACCGTCAGAAGAATAATTCAGGTATATCTTTTTCTTTTGTCGTTGTAACATGTTAGCGGTGTTATCTACTGGTACCTGGTGTGTAGATACGGGAGCCACTAATCATGTCTGCATTTCTTTGCAGGGGTTCCAGGAAACCCGACGACTAGCTGAGGAAGAGATTATCGTCAACATGGGATATGCTACGGAGGTGGCGACCATTGCAGTGGAAGTTATTTATTTGTCTATAGATAGGAAAATAAAGTTTTGGTTTTTCGATGATTGCTTTTATATACCTAATTTTTAGAAAAAACTCTATTTCAGTTTCTGAAATAATAAAGGATGGACATTCTATTACTTTGTGTATAGAAAGATTATCTGTTCAGGTATATTGATAGGCAATTGGTACACTTTAGAACCAAAATCTCCCACGGTATAAATAAAAGTTAATAGCTTATCATCTAACCAAAATAAGAGAAAGGTACCTTCCAAGATGATCCAAACATACTTTTGGCATCTAAGGCTTGGTCATATTAACCTTAGTAGGATTCAAAGGTTGATAGCCGATGGGCCCTTGGGTTCATTGGTGGTGGAAAACTTCCCAACCTGTGAATCTTGCTTAGGTAGTAAGATGACCAAGAGGCCTTTCAAGGCCAAGGGGTATAGGGCCAAAGATATGTTAGAGTTGGTTCATTCTGATTTGTGTGATCCTATGTTTATCCAGTATAGCGGTAGCTTTGAATACTTTGTCTATTTTATAGATGATTATTCAAGGTATAGGTACATTTATTTGATGTACCGCAAGTCTGAATCCTTTGATAAGTTCAATGAATTCAAGGCTGATGTCGAGAAACATCAAAGTAAAAGTATCAAGACACTACGATTGGATTGTGGTGGCGAGTACCTCTTGGGAGAGTTTAGGACTTACTTATCAGAGGTTGGGATTCAATCCCAATTGTCTGCATCCGGTATGCCCCAACAGAATGGTGTAGCAGAGTGAAGGAATAGGACTCTTATGGAGATGGTTAGGTCGATGATGAGCTGCTCCGAGTTGCCAGATTTGTTCCAGGGATATGCTCTGGAAACGACAGCGTACGGACTGAACTTGGTACCATCTAGGTCAGTACCCTCTACTCCCATAGAAATGTGAACTAAGCAAAAACCTAGTCTAAGACATATTCGGATTTGGGGTAGTCTAGCACATGTGCTGAAGGGAGATACTGATAAGTTGGAATCTCGTACAAAAGTGCGCTTGTTTGTAGGCTATCCTAGAGGGACGAAAGGTGGTCTGTTCTATAGTCCTAAGGATCAGAAGGTAATCGTTAGTACGAATGCTCGATTCTTAGAGGAAGACTATGTGATGAACCACAAGACCATGAGTAGACTTGTTCTTAAAGAATTAAGAGGGGACGTTCGGACTACCAACGGTACAAGAGGATGTACCATAAGTCACTGTTCCGCGTGTCACAGAAGATACACAGGTGGTACCTCGTTATAGTGGGAGGGTTGTTAGACAACCTGAAAGATTCATGTTCTTGAGAGAGTCTTTTGGATTTGGTCCCTGGTGAACATGAATAAGATCCCTGGACTTATGACAAGGAACATCCACTTTTATGAGATAATCCAGTTATATGGATTTGTTCAAAGACCAGATGAGATTTGTGTATATAAGATATGTGACAGAAACGTAGTGGTATTCTTGTACTATACGTAAATGATATTTTGTTCATTGGCGACAATGACAAAGTATTATCAGACATAAGGGTATGGTTATCCAAGAAGTTTGATATGAAGGACATGGGAGAAGCAGGACACATCCTTGGGATCAAAGTTCTAAGAGATCGCCAGAAAAGGATGTTGTGCTTATCCCAAGCTTCATACAGAGATACTATTCTAGATCGTTTTAGCATGGAAAACTTCTAGAAAGGTTTTGTACCTTTCAGGCATGGAGTACCTCTATCTAAGGAGATGTGTCTTAAAACATCAAAGGAGATAGAGGAGATAAAAGACAGTTCCTTATACTTCGGCTATAGGAAGCCTCATGTATGCTATAAATGAGACCGAATATCTGCTTTGCCGTGGGCATGGTTAGCAGTTATTAGAGTAACCCAGGTCAGGGAAATTGGATTGCGGTAAAGCATATATTAGTGCTTGAGAAGGACTAGGGATTATATGCTGGTTTACCGGGCAGACCAATTACTCCCTGTAGGTTTTGCGGATTCAAATTTCCAATCGGATAGGGACAAAATAAGTATTCCTCAGGGTTTTGTGTTTACATTAGGAGGTGGAACCATAGTATGGAGGAGTGTCAAGTAAAAATGCGTGACGGGCTCCAGCATGAAAGCTGACTATGTGGCAACCTCTGCGGTGGCCAAAGGAAGCTATATGGTTCAGGAACCTCATGATGGACTTAGATGTGATTCTTGGTTTGCACAGAACTATCGTAATTTGTTGTGATAATAGTGGTGCTTTGCAAACTCGAAGGAACCACGAGCCCATAAGGCGAGTAAACACATAGAGCGCAAGTACCACCCAAGAGAGGAAAAGTTGTTGTCGCCTAGATTACATCAGAGGACAACCTGGGAGATCTTTTCACAGAGGCCTTGATAGCGAGAGCTTTTAGGCATGTGGAGGATAAGGGAGTCAGATGTATGACATTGTGAGGACAGCAGAGTCTTTTAGTATAAGTGGCAGATTGTTAGGATGTATACTAAAAGTCTTGCTTTTTGTATGAACATCTATATTTTGAAAGAGAATCACAAAATCACAGGTTGCATGTTTATGTTAGTATGTGCAAAATGTCCAATACATTACACTGTAGATAACATAGTGTGTGGTGACGCATGGAAGATCATGTTACCAGTGCCTTGTAAAGTATAAGTAGAGGATCATAACCGAGATGGATTTGGACAAACCATCGGGATGAATGTATTGTAATTTGGCGTTGATTTGCCTTGAACATAGAATTATACTAGTGCACTTTATGTGCATTGAGCAGGACCAACATAGAGATCATCCAATTTATACTGACTTTATAATTGGATTGAACCTCGGATTATTATGGAGTACATGCTCTGAATCCCAATATAATAACGGGCACATGTACTTAATAGTTGTTTCCTTGATTTACCAATGGATGAGATTTATTCTGTTAAATTGATAGGCCCGGTAAGTTGGGAAAGAATATTATTTACATAGTGTGTCATTGATTATAGACGGAATCCGTGTCCTGGTGAGTCGGGATGATGATGCCCCCTTGATGAGCTCATAAGGTTCATCATGTTAAATCTTGCAAGTGGACTTGGTCCAACATGATGATAAGGATGAGTGGTACTAATCAAGGAGTTAGATGTTAATTAGTTAAAATTATCAGTAATTTAAATTAGTCAATGAGCAATCGATATTTTAAACACGGGGAGAAATTGTACTCATAATAGGTGGAGCCCATATGAAAATATGAGGGTTCGTGAGGTGGTTCAATGAAGGACCTTTAGTGGAATGATTCTTTATTAATGGATCGGGTTTGGATCCATTAACAGGCCAAGACCCAACTCCTCCTCATGGTCCCTATTGTAGCCCTATAAATACCCCATGGTATCATGAAACCAATTAATCCAATTAATCCTAAAACCCTAAACCTCTCTTTCTCCTCCCCTCTCTCCCTTCTCTCTCCTTGGGTACCGGCAGGTGGAAGAGCTTGGCTCTTCTTCTTCTTCATGCCTTCTCCTCTCATCCTTCTTGCTGCCAACAACCACTAGCCAAAGGAGGAGCTTTCCTCTCCCTTTTGTGGTGTGCGGCGAGAAGAGAAGAAGAAGGCTTTGCCTGTGCAAGGTGAAGGTTGTCGGTCGGCGGTGGAGGTGGAGAAAACCCTTGGTTTTCTTCCACTTCTCTTCTCCTCTCCCTTCTTTATTGCTTCCGACGTTCACTAGACAAGGAGAAGCTTCTACCTCCCTTGTGGCGTGCGGAAGCAAGGGTTAAGAAGAGGGTGGCCGACGGCGGATGGAGTCTTCTTTTGTGGTGTTTGTCGCCGGAAGAGAAGAAGGTGGTGGACTTATCTTCTTCCTTGCGTGCTTAGTGCCGTGAGATAGGAAGAAGAAGGAGAGGTTGGTTAGGGTGGTTGAGAGGGAGAAGAGCTCTTCTCCCTTCTTCTTTTCCTTCATCTTGCATGGAGGAGCCGGCGGAAACCCTAGCTTCTAGGGTTTAGTTGGCGCATTGAAGAAGCAGGAAGAAGGAGGATTAATTGGTGACCATTGGTGATTCCGGTTCTTGGTAGATCGTCGCCCACCCGACGTCCAAGAGGGGAGGGTCATACGATAGAAGATCGCGAGGTAACGGGAAGGTATAACCTCTTCCTTGGCTCTTTGATTCTATCATTGCATGTGGTGTTAATTAATTATCATGTTCTTAATTATTTGATAATTATTATTGTTAATTAATTATTTTAGACCCCGATAATAAACACAAAAATCGGAGATTCGCTCGTCGTCTTTTCCGCGATCAATTGGTTAGGCGAGTTACAAGGCTTACTATCAAGTTTGACTAAGTTGTAACTTGAACCAATTAGTACGACGACGAGACGGTCGTTTGGGAGATAGGTCTTCATTTGGATTAAATTTTTAATCCGTAGATATGGAGAGGACTCTCATGGATGACCCGATGTTCGCTTAGGAAACCCGCCAAGCCATACTCCAACAATTGGTATCAGAGCTGAGGTTTCCGATTTTGTGTTTCGGATTCGGTTACTTTTTGCACATATTATCATGTATTTTATTTTTGTCGGATAATAGTAGGATGTGTGTAGGCTAACTCTTTAGTTGCAGGCACGAGATTCCAACTATTATGGCTTAAATAATGTGTGTATGTGATTGGTTGTGCATGGTTGTAATTATTTGAATCCTCTGGGTTGATGAGGCTAAATTAGTATTTAATTTTAGTAATTAAATACGGCACATGTTTAGTCAAGTTTTTTATTTACTTTCGATCTAGATGTGATGTATACTCCTTTGTGGAGTATATGATCGATGGATGTAAATAAGTAACTTATCATCTCGGCTCGGAGATTCCTTCAATGGCGGCTTGCATGCTTAGTTCTGCGCGTCAGCTCTGAGTGCCTTCCTCCCCATCGGATGAGCTTGTTCTGCGGATCGCTGGGTCATAGATGATTATAAAAAATTATTAAGGAGTGTGTGATTTTTCTCATTGGACGACACATAATCTGAGTTTTAAGTTTCAAAAAGGTAACATAGTAAAAGTCAAAAGTGTGTTTAATGTTTAGGTTTTAAAGCTTATGTTTAAGTCAAAAATTTAGTAATTAAATTTCAATTCTGTAAATAGTTTAAGTTTTAAAAATTAGTTTAAGTTTTAAAAGTTTAGGAAAATTTAGTTTAAGAGCTTTAATTAGGATTTTATACTAAGTTTATGTTACAAAATTAAATATTTGATTGAAATTTCATCTTTGATAAAATCTTATTTATTTTTTAAGTTGTAAATGTTTAAAAATTTGTTTAAGGATTGAAAAAAATTAATTTTAAAATCGGTTTTAGTTTTCAACTATGTTTTAATGTAAATTTAAGTTAAGTTGAAATTTAAAAATTAATTAAATTTTAGATCGGTTTAAATTGAAAATTAAGTCTTAATTTGTTAAGAATAAATTAAAATTAGATTCTCCTCTTGAGTTGTAAAATTTGAGGAAGAAAATTTCTCTTTGAAAGGATAAGTTGACGAACTCAAGACAATGTTGGACAAGTTCAACATGGGCACCAAGTATCTAAACATGATACTTGGGTCCCAAAGGGTTGTGTAAAACAAATTTCGACTCAGATATAAACCCAAGTCAACTAACAAGTCTTATCTTTCATTGGTCAGTCAAAACCTTAGTAACCAAGTCCAAGCATGGTTTCCGAAAATTTTCTTAACAATGCAAGTAGGACCAAACTAATACTTTGTACCTGAGGTCCAAATCTATTTTCTAAATAATAAACTTAAATTTCAAATAGGAGGTGACAAGTTAGTTGTCACCTCAATAACTCAACCTACACATATGCGTACTTAGGATTAGTGAAATCAAGGTTAACCCTAATTTGTCAAGGATCCAAATTAAGTACTAAGTCATCTAGGTGAGAACAGTTGAGAGCTCTGTCTAGGATTGTGGTTACTTTTAATGATCTCTATGTGACTCACCACAACATGGGAGCTTACTCAAGGACGCTTGCTTGGGTGACCTAAAACTATACTTAAACCAAACACAACTTAAGACTACTCCTGATCTCACAAAATCATAGGATTACGATGTTTGAAAAACCCCTGGGTGAGATGAAACTCAAACCAACTCAAATCAAACCAAAATTCAAATCAAACCAAACCAAATTCAAGCCAATCTCAAATCAAAGCAAACCAAACTTAAACCAAACTAAACACAAATCAGTCTTGAATCAAACCAAACTTAAACCAAACCAAATTCAAACTCAATCCAACCCAACTCAAACCAAACAAACTTAAACCAAACCAAATTCAAACCAAACATAAATCAAACTAAACCAAACTTAAACCAAACCAAACCCAAATTAGACTTGAATCAAACCAAACTTAAACCATACCAAATTCAAACCAATCTTAAATCAAATCAAATCAAACTAAAATCAAACCAAACCAAATTGAACTTAAAATATTATTTCAAAAATTTATTATTTTAAAATATTTCTCAAACCTAAAAAAAATATTTTAACTTAAAATTTTTTCCAAAACTTAAAAATTACTATTAACTTAAAATTATTTTTTTTTAAATAAACTATTTTTTCAAAACCTCAAAATTATTTTTAACTTAAAAATTAATTTTAACCTATTTTTTTTGAAAACATAAATTATTTTATTTTTAAAAACTATTTTCAAAACTTCAATATTAATTTTAACTAAAAAATTGCTTTTAACTGGATTTTTTTTCAAATATTAAATTATTTTTTAAAAAACTAAAAATTATTTTCTCAAAACTTAAAAATTATTATTTTTTCAAAAATCTAAAGAACTATTTTTTAAAATTAAAAATTATTTTCAAACTTAAAAATTATTATTCTAAAAATTATCTCTAACTATAAAGTTACTTTTAAAAAAATTATTTTCAACTTAAAAACTATTTTTTTAACGTAAATTTTTTAAGATTATTATTTTCAAGACTTAAAAATTATTTTTTATTTTTAACAAACTTAAGTTATTTTTTTGAAACCTAAAAACTACCTTCTCAAAACATAAAAACTATTATTCATTCGATAACTTAAAAACTATTTTTCAAAACTTTAGAATCATTGTTTAAAACTTAAAAATTAGTTTCTTTCAAACTTAAAATCTATTATTATTCTTAAAACTTACTTTCAAATCATTATGAAGCTTACAAACCTATCAAACTTCAAAAAAAAAAAAACAATTCATCTTACACATTTATTTGCATCTTGATTGAAAACCTAAAACCACTTAGATGAACTAGGGCTTATCTTGAAAAATTCGCTCAATCAGTCGACTGATAAAATTTATTTATCGACTGATCATTTAACACAAAAATTGTCAGTAACTAATTATTGAGTCAACCGTTAAAACTATTCGTCGACTGAAACCTTCAATTTGGCAGCCAAAACGATGCTTATACGTCGACCAAAAAATATTCGCTAGAGCATACACTTTAACCCCAATGACCAAAAGGAGAAAAGTCTTCGACATTTAAACTGTTCGTCGACTGATAAATCAGATCAGTTGACGGAACACCGAACTAATTTACCCTTTGACATTGTAAAAAAATTGAATTTTTTCATCGACCGAAAAATGTTTTACGTCGACAAAATATCAGCTAGAGCTATTGGTGGCGAAAGCACCAGATCGAACCTTATTTTGATAATGACAAAGGATTCAAAGTTATGTATGCTTTTGGTTCTAATTTATTACATTGAGTGTGCAAGAAAGTCCTAGCGTAACTAGGCATGAAGTCTTGATCTGCAGGGTTGAGCATGAAGTCCTGATCGAGGATTGGGCACCAATGATCTGGTGAGTGAAGTTGGGCATGAAGACCTAGTTTAGAAGACCAGGCAGGAAGACCTGACCGGGGGTTGGGCACCGAATCCTAATTTGGAAGATTGGGCAGGAGTCTTAGTCGAGCAAGGACAATGGACAGAAGTAGGGATGGGTCGAGATATGAACATCGCGAGATTCAGAGTCTTTGGAGGTTGAGCAAAAGTCCCACCAGAGGTGCTGGTTGGCAACAGGTAACTTCTCTAGAGTGGAGTAAGTGAGGATCCGTTGCTCGGAAGAGGAAACAGTAGGCGTCAGTCTAACTTAGGATTTCAATTGAAACTTGAAATCAGGATCGGACAACACTGGCTATCCTACATGCATTTCCTTTACATATTATTGTTGGACTAACCCTATGTTGCAGCTAAGTGAAATCGAGACCCACGACAACTCAGGCGCTCGAAAGGACTCGGGCACCCGAGAAGATAGGCCCCCGAGAGGACTGGGGCACCCAAGAACACAAGCGCCTAAGAGGTCTCGGGCTCCCGTGTACCCATGACTCAGCCGAGGTGTGGTTGAGTTGACGTACGCTGGTTGGTGCCTCCACATCAGTAACATAGGCGCCCGAGAGGCTGTCAAGTGCCTGAGTTGGGATAGAGCTTGGACCAAGCTGTGGATGAGGACGGGGTTGGATTATGGCAACACGGGCTCCCCTATAGGCACTTGGATGCCTGTATGACCCTATATAAAGGGTTTTCGACTAGAGACCCTAAACATCAATTTTACATTACTTGTGCTCTCGTGTGTTGTGCCAAAATGATCTAGAGATGATGAAACGCTGCTCTGACAACGTGTCTATATTTCATTTCGATTAAAGTTGTTGGTATTCCGTTTCTAACTTGTACTTTAACTTTACATATTTGTACTCATTTGCGACTTATAGAATTACCCAAAGTAAATGGTCAAGTATCGTGGACGTTGGAGTAGAAGCTATCATAGACTTTGAACCAAGTAAAAAGAAATAGTGTTAGCGATTGCTTTTCTTGTGTTCTCTTTCTTGCTGCGTAACTTGTCTAAATCTGAAAATTTTTTCGAACGTGATATTTGTTGGTTTCGGGTGCGCATGGGAATCCTCTCCATGTCCCTGGATTAAAATTTTATTAATTAAAACAAATCTGGATGGAGATGAATTACCCAAACAACCGACTCATCATCGCACTAACCGATTTAAGTGATCGCTTGAATAAATTTGTTGTTCAAGTAATCTTACTCGTCTAATCGGTTAGCCGCGGAATAGACCATGAATGGATCGCCGGTTTTTGTGTTTATCTTCGGGGTCCATGACAAATAATAACAAACAATAATACAAGAACATGAACCAAAACAAGAAATTATACCTTTTGTTTACCTCGCGATCTTCTATTGTATGACCTAACCTCTACTTGGACGTCGTGTGGGCGACGGTCGTCCAAGAAACGAGTCACCAAGGCACCGCACCTTCTTCCAATCCCTAGCTTGGCCGAAACCCTAGGGATCCCTTCACCTTCTTTGTTGCCGCCGAAACCCTAGGTTTCGGTTGTGGTTGCTTGCGTCGGCACCCCTCCTCCTTGCTCCAAGCTCGCGCACGCCAAGGAAAAAGAGGAGAACAAGATGAAGAAGAAGAAGTAGAAGGAGAAGAGAGAAGAGTTCTCTTCCTCTTCCAAACCCTAGTCGCCGGCCTCCACCGCCTTCCTCACCGCCGGCGTAACAAGAAGAAGTTTCCTTGCCGCCGACCACTCCCTCTCCTTCCTAGCTGCGTGCGCCCAAAGGAAGAAAAGTGAAAGAAGAAGAGAAGAGAAGATAATGAGGTCTTCTTCCTTCTTCCCCACCTCCTCCTTGCAAGTTGCGGCGTCGAAAACCCTAGGAGAGAGAAAAATATGAAAGGGAGAAGAAGAGAGAGGCTTAGGGTTGTATTGGATGGATATCCCTTGGTCTCATGACACATGATGTATTTATAGGCTACAATAGGGACCATGAGGAGGAGTTGGGTCTTGGCCACCTAATGGATCAAAGTCTGATCTATTAATGATAATCCAATCCACTAAAGGATTATGATTGAACTACCTCACCAACCCCCATAATTAAATATGGGCTCCACCTATTATGTGTACAAATTCTCCCCGTGTTTAATATCTCGAATGTCCATTAATTAATTAAATTACTGATAATTTAATTAATTAATATGTAACTCCATGACTAGTACCACTCAACCTTATCATCATATCGGACCAAGTCCACTGCAGGATTTACATGATGAACTTTATGAGCTCCTCAAGGGGACATCATCATCCTGACACATCATGACATGATTTCCTTCTATAATCAATGACACACCATGTAAATAATATTATTTCCTAATTTACCGGGCCTATCGATTTAACAAATAAATCTCGCCCATTGGTAAATCAAAGAAATTGATATTAAGTACATGTGCCCGTTATTATATCGGGGTTCCTTCTATAATCAACGACACACCATGTAAATAATATTATTTCCCAATTTACCGAGCCTATCGATTTAACAAATAAATCTCGCCCATTGGTAAATCAAAGAAATAGATATTAAGTACATGTGTCCATTATTATATCGGGATTAAGAGCATGAACACCATAATATCTGAGGTCTGATTCAATTATATAGTTAGTATAAATTGAATCATATCTATATAGGTCCTGCTCAATACACACAAAGTGTACTAGTGTAATTTTATGGTCATGATAAACTAATACCAAATTACACTACAACCATGCCAATGGTTTGTCCAAAACCATCTAGGTTGTGAGCCTCTACTTATACTCTACAAGGGACAGATAACATGATATTCTATGTAACACCACACACCATGTTATCTACAATGTAAAGTATTAGATAATATGCACACATATAATAAATATAAAATGCAAACAATAATCATGCGATTCTCATTCCAAAATATAGATGTTCATACAAAAGCTAGGCTTTTAGTATACATCCCAATAATATTCACCCCCTCTATTGCTCTCTACGATCCTACAATTGGTATCAAGCGGGGTTTGCTCAGATTCGGCGAAACCACCATTTGAGCCATTTTTTTTGGATATGTGATTTTTGAACTAATCAGAAACGGTATTGTTGCCTCTTTCTGGTATTTTTCTCATGTGTAAATTTTTTCGTTTCTCGAAGTTGGTGTAACACCACTTGAAATTTCTTTTATTTGTATTTCTTCGTGCACTACTAATCCAAGACCAAGTCTTGACACGAGTTTCTTTGTTTGTGTTTTGTAAGATTCTCTCATTCTCTCTCAATGACCCAACAAGAATGTTAGAACACCGCCTGCCCTCCTCTATTTTCTAGAGAGGACTTCAGCTACTAGAAGAGCCGTATATAAGTCCACCTGAAAACTCAGGTGGAAATGTGGATCATCATCCAAGTTGGCCTCGACATCCCACGGAATACACAAGGCCAACTTCTGGGATACACCGAATGGGACTCAGCCTTGAAGAAAAGATAGAAACTGATGCCAAGGCAATCGAAACTCTCCAGTGCGGTCTCACTAAAGAAGAGCTCAACCGCATTGGCTCCTTCAACAGTGCAAAAGAGTTGTGGAACAAGCTGATCAAACTTCACGAAGGAACCTCCAACATAAAGATAAGCAAGCGTGAGTTGCTATTGAACAAATTGTACAATATGAAGTTGCAAGAAGGGGAGACTATTGCATAACTACATGCTCGAATCCAGGAGCTGATGAATGACCTTCACGCGATCGACCACAAAGTAGAAAATCACAACTTGGTAAGGTATGCACTAACTTCATTTCCAAGAAACACCTTGTGAGCATCCATGGTGGATGCATACAAGGTTTCTAAGGATCTTTCTTCAATTAAGTTAGATGAATTATTTTTTGAATTTGAATTGCATGAATAAACTAATGCTACACCGGTCGAAAGAGGTATTGCTTTGGTTGTAGGTAAACTCAAGAAGAAAAAATTGCAACCTGAACCTAAGTCTGACTTCGACTCAGAGTCTGATGAAGAAGACATTGATTACATCGAACTAGTTAATCTAGTTTGAAGGATGTACAAGAAGAGTAAGGGTAATAAAAAGAAGAAAACAATTAAGTCAAAGGATGATTCAACTGAACCAAGCATGAGCCAGAACAATAAGCTGGAGATCACCTGTTACGGGTGTAATAAAAAAGGTCACTTCAAATCGGAGTGTCCCAACTTAAAAGAAGCGATGAAACAATAGCGAAATAAGGAACTTCAAGCTACGCGAGATGAGTCTTCCTTAGAGGAGTCAAACGAAGAAGAACTGTCCCACTCGATCCTTCTTACACTAACGGTATTAGACGAACTCCACACTGACTCCGAGTCAGAAGCAGAGCTGGAGCAAAGCAATGGAACCAGAATGATCTCCTTGTTGGAAAAGGCCGACTCTCTATAAGTGGCTACTCTAAACTTGAACTCTATGACTTGATCTCCTATCTATCTCGTAAGTTGGCTAAATCTAACGTTTGGGTCAAGTCCCTCCAAAAGGAGGTAACAACTCTTAAGGAGGAGACTAACTCAAGATCCTTGATTGAGACCATTTAGGAAGGACCCTAGTGAAAGGATCTGCCAAGTTATCCTCTGATGCAATCTTAGTGACAACAACTTGGCGACAACAACTTCTCCTCACTTTACGATCACTTGTATCAGGTGGTACTTGTGCTCTATGTGTTTACTTGCCTTATGGGCTCGTGGTTCATTCGAGGTTGCAACTGCACCACTGTTATCACAATAAATTGTGATAGCTCTAAGCAAACCAGGAATCACATCCAAGTCCATCAAGAAGTTCCTGAGCCATACAACTTCTTTGGCTACCTCAGAGGCTGCCACATACTTAGCTTCCATGGTGGAGTCTGCAATGCATTTCTGCTTAATACTCCTATATACTATAGCTCCACCTCCCAATGTAAACACATAACCCAAGGGTGACTTACTGTTATCCCTATCTGATTGGTCCTACTCAATGTAAGTCTAACTCAGGGAATGAGAATCACATGATCATTGTTTGCATTTTATATTTATTATATGTGTGCATATTGTCTAATACTTTACATTGTAGATAACATGGTGTGTAGTGCCACACATAAGATCTGTTATCAGTCCCTTGTAGAGTATAAGTAGAGGCTCACAACCTAGATGGTTTTGGACAAACCATTGACATGGTTGTAGTGTAATTTGGTATTGGTTTATCTTGATCATAGAATTACACTAGTACACTTTGTGTGTATTCAACATGACCTATATAGAGGTGATTGAATTTATACTGACTATATAATTGAATCAGACCTTAGATATTATGGTGTACATGCTCTTAATCCCGATATAATAACGGGCACATGTACTTAATATCAATTTATTTGATTTACCAATGGGTGAGATTTATTTGTTAAATCGATAGGCCCGGTAAGTTAGGAAATAATATTATTTAAATGGTGTGCCATTGATTATAGAAGGAGACCGTGTCTTGATGCGTCAAGTTGATGCTGTCCCCTTGAGGAGCTCATAAAGTTCATCATGAAATTTCTGTAGGTGGACTTGGTCCTACATGATGATAAGGTTGAGTGGTACTACTCTTGGAGTTAGATATTAATTAATTAAATTGTCAGTAATTTAATCAATTAATGGATATGCGAGATCATAAATACGGGGAGATTTTGTACACATAATAGGCGGAGCCCATATTTATTTATGGGGGTTGGTGAGGTAGATCAATGATGATCCTTTAGTAGATTAGATCATCATTAATGGATCGAGCTTTGATCCATTAGGTGGCCAAAACCCAACTCCTCCTCATGGTCCCTATTGTATCCTATAAATACCTCATGTGTCATGAGACCAAGGCATACCATCCAACATAACAAAACCTAAGCCTCTCTCCTATTCTCTCTTCCTCTCCCTCTCTCCTAGGGTTTGGGCGGCGCCGGTAGAAAGGGTGAAGGAAGCTCTCGGTTGGAGGAAGAAGAAGACTTTTTCTTCTTCTTCTTCTCTTCCTCTCTTCTCCCTCTCTTGAGCGAGCACAACAAAGGAGGAGATAGGGTGGTTGGCGGCAAGGAAAAGCTCTCCTTTGAGCGCCGGCGATAAGGAAGAAGAGTAGTGGTCGGCGGCGGCATGGGCTTGGAAGAGGAAGTGAATTCTTCTCTTCTTCTTTTCATCTTGTTCTCTTCTTCCTCCTTGGCGTGCACAAGCTTTGAGCAAGGAGGAGGAGTGGTCGGTGCAAGCAAAAGGAAGGAGATGTTTTTCTCTTTAGTTGGCCGGTGGCATCCCTAATCCTAGGGTTTCGGCGCAACTTTGGAGAGAAGAGTTGGTGGCCTTGGTGACTTCGTTTCTTGGAGGATCGTCACCCACATGACGTCCAAGAAGAGGTTGGGTCATACAATAGAAGATCACGAGGTAAACAAGAGGGTATAATTTCTTGTTTTGGTTCCTTACATCTTGTATTATCATATGTTTAAATTTCATGTTGATAATTATCTTGGACCCCGATGATAAACACAAAAATCGGCGATCTATACATTGCCTATTCCGCGGCTAATTGGTTGGACGAGTTAGATGGCTTGAACAACAAGTTTGTTCAAGCGGTCACTCGAATCAATTAGTACGATGATGAGTCGGCTGTTTGGCAAATTATTCTCCATTCGGATTGGCTTCAATTAATGAAATTTTAATCTGGGGACATGGAGAAGATTCCCATGCGCAACCGAAACTCAACAGTGTGCGCCC
Organism: Boesenbergia rotunda; assembly: GCA_024364735.1. Taxonomy (NCBI): domain Eukaryota; kingdom Viridiplantae; phylum Streptophyta; class Magnoliopsida; order Zingiberales; family Zingiberaceae; genus Boesenbergia; species Boesenbergia rotunda. The sequence continues at coordinate 39,445 of JAGFNQ010000006.1, read as the reverse complement.
AAAGGAAGAGAAGTGAAAGAAGAAGAGAAGCGAAGATGATGAGGCCTTCTTCCTTCTTACCCACCGAGCCCTCCTCCTTGCAAGTTACGGCGCCGAAAACGATAGGAGAGAGAAAAATATGAGAGGGAGAAGAAGAGAGAGGCTTAGGGTTGTATTTGATGGATATCCCTTGGTCTCATGACACATGAGATATTTATAGGCTACAATAGGGACCATGAGGAGGAGTTGGGTCTTGGCCACCTAATGGATCAAAGCTCGATCAATTAATGATGATACAATCCACTAAAGGATCATCATTGATCTACCTCACCAACCCCCATAAATAAATATGGGCTCCACCTATTATGTGTACAAAATCTCCCCGTATTTAAGATCTCGAATGCCCATTAATTAATTAAATTACTAGCAATTTAATTAATTAATATCTAACTTCATGAGTAGTACCACTCAACCTTATCATCATGTAGGACCAGGTCCACCTGTAGGAATTCCATGATGAACTTTATGAGCTCCTCAAGGGGACATCATCAACCTGACGCATCAGGACACGGTTTCCTTCTATAATCTACGACACACCATGTAAATAATATTATTTCTCAACTTACCGGGCCTATCGATTTAACAAATAAATCTCGCCCATTGGTAAATCAAAGAAATTGATATTAGGTACATGCACCCATTATTATATCGGGATTAAGAGAATGCACACCATAATATCTAAGATCTGATTCAATTATATAGTCATTATAAATTGAATCACCTCTATATCGGTCCTGCTCAATACACATAAAGTGTACTAGTGTAATTCTATAGTCAAGATAAACCAATACCAAATTACACTATAACCATACCAATGGTTTGTCCAAAACCATCAAGGTTGTGAGCCTCTACTTATACTCTATAAGGGGCTGATAACATGATCTTCTATGTGACACCACACACCATTTTATCTACAATGAAAAATATTAGATAATATGCACACATATAATAAATATAAAATGTAAACAATGACTCCATGAGGTATATATAGGCTACAATAGGGACCATGAGGAGGAGATGAGTCTTGGCCACCCAATGGATCAAGGCCTGATCCATTAATGAAGATCCATTCCACTAAAGGATCCTCATTGATCTGTTGATGCAGGCTGACCCTGATTGTTGTTTTGGTGTTGACATCGATTTTAGTTTAGGTTGATGATTATTATGATTATGGTTAAGTCCTGATCGGGGATTAGGCATGTTATGGAAAATCCTAGCTTGGAGGGCTAGGTGTTGGAAAATCCTAACCTGGAGGGTTAGGTATGGAAAATCCTAGCTTGGAGGGTTAGGTGGTGAAAAGTCCTAATTCGGAAGGGTTGGGTGAAAAGTCCTAGCTTGGAGGGCTAGGTGAAAAGTCCTAACTTGGAGGGTTAGGTGAAAAGTCCCAACTTGGAGAGTTAGGTGAAAAAGACCTGGCTTGGAGGGTCAGGTCCTAGCTTGGAGGGCTAGGTGTGGAAAGTTCTAACTCGGAAGGTTGGGTGAAAAGTCCTAGCTTGGAGGGCTAGGTGAAAAGTCCTAACTTGAAGGTTTAGGTGAAAAGTCCCAACTGGAGGGTTAGTGGAAAAACCCTGGCCTGGAGGGTCAGATCCTAGCTTGGAGGGCTAGGTTGGATGAAACCCTAGCTTGGAGGGCTAGGTTGGAGCCCCTGGATCGGTCTGGTGACCGATCAGGGAGTTGGCATGGTGCTCCTTCGTGGATCGGTCTGGTGACCGATCCAGCGATGACTGATCGGTCTGGTGACCGATTAGGGAGTATGCGTTTCACCCACTGCTTGGCTCTTGATCGGTCTGGTGACCGATCAGGGAGCACACAGTGAGGTTAAGTTCCCTTGCTGATCTGCTCCTGATCGGTCTGTGGACCGATCAGGATGACTGTGCAGATCGTTCTGGAGAACGATCCAGCGTCGCAGGTTCCTCTCTATGATCGATCAGGACGGAGCCTGATCTGTTTGATCATGACCTGATCGGACTGGTGACCGATCAGGAGGCTTCCTGATCGGTCCGATGACCGATCAGGAGGTTTGGACTGCGAAGCTTAGAAATCGCCCGATAAAGGGGTGGATCGATCTGGTGATCGATCCACAACCTGGGATCGGTCTGGTGATCGATCCAGGAAAGTCCCAAAGAAATTGTGATTTCTGTTTGAGCGTTGAGGACCGATCAGGACGAAGTCTGATCGGTCTGGTGACCAATCAGGAGGCTCTCTGATCGGTCCGGTGACCGATCACTTTTATTCAAAATGCATTGTCAGACGCTCTGAACGCGTCTGAACGTATCCGATTCTCTGCGCTTAATATCTGATACACGATTTTCTGCTTGATATGCTGTGCTAACACTCTGATTAAGCTGCATGTGACAGGGAAAGATTCAAACACTCAAGGAGAGTCAATGGAGGCTTTTCCTTGGAGCAGGTTTGTCTGTTTTTCCATCTCAGGTTGCAACGGGCACTGGCGCTGGCTGGAGCTGTTAGTGATATGAGAGAAGTGTCCTAAGGCAATCGCCTTATGATGTAAACATTTATATTAATAAATGATAATTCACTATTTGAGTATACATGTTTTGTGTATTTGATTGGGATCTTAAACTCATCTACTGAATGTCCGCAATACAACTCACAGCATAAGAGAATTTGTGATGGGATCACAACTAGTGATTATCTCTAAATGTGCAATTGTGAAGTATTGAAATTATCCCTAGTCGATGAATTGATAAAAACGGACACTATCAATTCTGTTGGAACTAGCATGGGTTATTCTCTAATCAGCTGATTCTCACTGGCTGGTGACATTCGGATGTCCGGAGATAAACATGGATGCTTGTTAAGGGAACTAGTTCATTGGAGTGACTAGCTGTAAGACTTCATATGGTTATCTATAATGATATGTCAATGAAGTTCTTACTGCAGCTTGAGTGCGATGTTCCTTTGACTTGCGGTGTTCAAGTCATCTTGGTCATGGAGACTTATACTTTAACATCTTAAGCAAGCATCTCCAAGGAGGTGTGGACCCAGGATGGTTGGGTATAAGCCAAAGTGCTCGAAGATGTTTGAACAGCCTACAAAGGATTCACCACTCCTTGCGAGGAGATGTATACCCAGGCCTATCGTCGGATTGTTACTCAGAAACCTCTGGCCAGAGTATATCATGTTTAGAGTGAGAGTCTCTAAAATACATGAGAGTAATTAGAAATCCAAAGGACGAGAAAGACACTACTTGGGCTAGGTGTGACGTAGTCAGCCTAGTGGGGACTGACACCATAGACCGTGTCCTGAACCAAGTGGGTATAAGGTGGTGAAAGGAATGGGGCACGATTCATTAGAGCTGCTGAAGGGTTTCAGAATAATTTCTTCTGAGGTCAAACCGTTGATCTTTCGATTAATTGGGGATCATGATGTACTACTAGGTGCCACTCATGATTGGTCTATAATTAGTTAATTATAGACGGCCAACATAAATCGAAAGCCTATTTAGTCACACGCACTACGAGTAATCCGAGGGATTTAAAACGAGTTGAAAATTGGATTTTCCGATCAAGAGAAATAAGTCGAATCTGAGTTAGTCAGAGGCGCAATGGAAGCTAAAAATGGCTAAGTCTTTTGAAGGTTTTTTGGGCGAATTAAATGAGTTTAATTCGCGGCGGTTCGGGTTGGTTTGGCCGGCCAAAGAGGGTGCCAAAACCCCCTTTGGTGGCCGGCCACAATAAGAGGAGAAAACCAATTAATTTTGGTTTAATTAATAAAATAAATCTAGCGCTATTTATTTTATAAATTATGGATGAATAAATTTGTAAAAAGAAATTTATATAAATAAATTTATTGTTTTTATGGAAGTTAAAATAATCCATGAAATGGTTTATTTTAATTTTATAAAATCAATTAAGAATTGATTTTTCCATAATAAGAAAGTTTATAAATTTCTTATAAAAATTTATTCCATAATTTAAAGAGAAGAAGAATTAGTTTTATTATAAATTAGTTTATAATAAAGACTCGGTTTAAACGGAATAATTAATAAGAAAATTTATAAGATAAATTTCTTATAATTAATTCCGTTAATTCCGTTAATTCGGTTTAGAGGGAGACTTAGCAAAGGAGTTGCTACTATATAAAGGAACCAAAGGCTAGCCCTTAATTCCAATTAAGAGATTAATTATTCTCTCCCTCTCTCTCTTAATCTCTTCTCTCTTCTCTTCTTCCCTCTCTTGCCTAGGGCCGGCGCCCACCCTAGAGGATTAGGGCCGGTGCACAAAGGACTCTTTGGAGGAGGCCGTGAGCTTCAAGAAGAAGAAGGAGAACCCGAATACGAAGAAGAAGAAGCGGATAGCGACTCCTCTCTTCTCGGAATTCGATTCCGTTACTTCGTTGGTTAGTTTCCTATTTTTCCTCTCTTGTTCATCTAGTTGTGCCTTCCGAGAATCTAGTAGTTCTCGTCAGCACAAAACTCGTGACTTTGCGAAGTCATCCCGAAGAGAACTCGGCGTGGACGCGAATAGAGGCGGAGCTTCCAAGGGACGCTACGGTTGGATCTCGTCCCTTACTTCGAGTTACGAGAGGTACTTGGTAAATTTGTTTACTTTTCCGCAAAGTTTTATTTTATGATTATGTCAACACAATGTAAGGTTGCATGCTAGATACGAAGTTAAAATAATTTAGGAAATTATTTTATGCAAACTCTTCCGCTGCACGTAAAAATTTTAAATTTTACGAACTCGTATCCTTGTCGACATGCACCCGGTCCCAACAGGAGCTGCTGATTGGGGCTGGTCTGAGGGAAGCTCAGGGAGTCCAGAAGAGCTCAGTGGTGGCTGGTGGTTGCAGGTGAGCAGCTGGAAGCTGCAAGGAGATGTTGTCACCTGACGTTCAAGAGGGAAACAAAAGGAGCGATGTGAAGCAGAGCAAGTAGAAGTGGTTGTTGCCTTGGTTTTGAGCTGAGATTACTTGCTGCGTGCTTGTGCTCCTTGTTGATCATCCACTCTTGAGAATGCTACTCTGATCTTTGAAGCAACTAGCCCTTGCTTGAGCACTTGGAGGAAGGAACAAGAAGCTTCGAGTCCAACAGCGAGAAGACATGGGGAAAGGGTTCTTGCGTGAGATCGTCGCTGGGTGGAGCTCAGAGGGAGCTTGCTGTGTTCTTATCTTTGCTAAGTGCTGAGTAAGATCCTTCTTGTGTTTCTTTGTGCTTAAACTATATCTTTGATTGAAATGCTGTGGAGAGATTTCTCCACCGAGAAGGAGGTTGCTTACTATCCGGTGTTCACCGGGGCTTGATCTGCCGACGATCAAGGGATCACCCACCTTAAGGGCACGCCAAGGAGTAGGGGCAAGTTATCCCCGAACCTTGTAAACCCTCGTTATTAGCGATCTTGTTTGATTGTTCTAGTTTATTTTTGTTTTCTGCATTTCTGCACTTCTCTACTTTCATTGTTTCCGCTGCGGTGCTACTAACGAATTGAGTGCAGAAATATGATAAAAGCTCTAAGTCCAAGTGTTTGGCTATATTCACCCCCCCTCTCTAGCCATCCGGGTTCCAACATGATCTACCCACCAACCCCCATATTTAAATATGGGCTCCACCTATAATGAGTACAAGAACTCCCCATGTTTAAGATATCGAATGTCTGTTAATTAATTAATTACTGACAATTTAATTAATTAACATCTAACTCCTTGTGTAGTACCACTCAACCATATCATCATGTCGGACCATTTCCACCTGCAGTATTTAACATAATGAACTTTATAAGCTCATCAAGAGGACATCATCAACCCAACTCACCAGGACACAGTTTCCTTCTATAATCAACGACACACCATTTAAATAATATTATTTTCCAACATACCGAGCCTATCAATTTAACAAATAAAGCTCGCCCATTGGTAAATCTAAGAAATAAATATTAAGTACATGTGCCTATTATTATATCGGGATTAAGAGCATGTACTCCATAATAATTAAGGTCTGATTCAATTATAAAGTTAGTATAAATTTAATCACCTCTATATTGGTCCTGCTCAATACACATAAAGTGCACTAGTGTAATTCTATGGTCATGATAATCCAATACCAAATTACACTACAACCATCCCGATGGTTTGTCCAAATCCATCTCGGTTGTGAGCCTCCACTTATATTTTATAAGGGACTGATAACATAATCTTCTGTATGACACAACACTGTTGATGCAGTCTGATCCTGATTGTTGTTTTGGTGTTGACATCGATTTTAGTTTAGGTTGATGATTATGATTATGATTAAGTCCTGATCGGAGATTAGGCACGGAATGATTGAAATCCTAACCTGGAGGGTTAGGTGTGGAAAATCCTAGCTTGGAGGGCTAGGTGTGGAGAAATCCTAACTTGGAGGGTTAGGTGTATCCTAGCTCGGAGGGCTAGGTGTGGAAATGTCCTAACTTGGAAGGGTTGGGTGAAAAGTCCTAGCTTGGAGGGCTAGGTGAAAAGTCCCAACTTGGAGGGTTAGGTGAAAAGTTCCAACTTGGAGGGTTAGGTGAAAAATCCTTGCTTGGAGGGCTAGGTTGGAAAAATCCTAACTTGGAGGGTTGGGTGAAAAGTCCTATCTTGGAGGGCTAGGTGAAAAGTCCTAACTTGGAGGGTTAGGTGAAAAGTCCCAACTTGGAGGGTTAGGTGAAATAGCCCTAGCTTGGAGGGCAAGGTTGGATGAAATCCTAGCTTGGAGGGCTAGGTTTGAGTCCCTAGATCGGTCTGGTGACCGATCAGGGAAGTTGGCACGCTGCTCCTTCGTGGATCAGTCCGGTGACCGATCCAGCGATGACTGATCGGTCTAGTGACCGATCAGGGAGCACACAGTGAGGTTGGGAACCTACTGCCCGGCTCCTGATCAGTCCGGTGACCGATCAGGGAGCAGGCAGTTGCCTCATTGCTTGGCTCCTGATCGGTCCGGTGACCGATCAGGGAGCAGGCAGCTTCCTTACTGCTTTGCTCCTGATTGGTCTGGTGACCGATCAGGGAGCACTTAGTGAGTTGAGTTCCCCCGCTGATCAGCTCCTGAATGGTCCGGTGACCGAACCAAGACCTAGGATCTGATGACCACGATTAAAGTTTTCTCACTGGGGTGACTGATCAGGATGGAGCCTAATCGGTCAAGGAGCTACCTGATCGGTCTGGTGACCGATCAGGTCACAGCCTGATTGGTCTGGTGACCGATCAGGTCACAGCCACAAAAGCTGGGAATCCCAGCAAAGCGGTGGATCGGTCTGGTGATCGACCCATGAGCCCTGGATCGGTCCGGTGACCGATCACTTTAATTCAAAATGCACTGTCAGACGCTCTGATCATGTCTGAACGTATCTGATTCTCTGCGCTTAATATCTGATCCTTGATTCTCTGTGTGATATGCTGTGCTAATGGTCTGATTAAGCTGCAGGTGACAGGGATGGATTCAAACACTCAAGGAGAGTCAATGGAGGCCTTTCCTTGGAGCAGGTTTGTCCATTTTCCATCTCAGGTTGCAACGGACGCTGGCACTGGCTGGAGCTGTTAACTGGGGCTGGTCTGAGTGAAGCTCAGGGAGTCCAGAAGAGCTCAGTGGTGGCTGGTTGTTGCAGGAGAGCAGCTGGAGGCTGCAGTGAGGTGGTAACCTGGCACTTGTGGAGAAGACATAAGCAGCGTGGTGGAGAAGTGCAAGAGAGATTTTGGCTGGTTGAGCTTGCTGTGACTTCTTGCTGTGTGCTTGTGTTCTCTGCTGTTCCATCGTTCTTGAGCAAGCAACTGAAATCTTTGAAGCAACCATCTTTTACTTGAGCGCTTGGAGGAAGAAACAAGAGGCTTGGTGAGTCCATCAGCGAGAAGACACGAAGAAGGGAGTTGTTGCGTGAGATCGTCACTGGGTGGAGCTCGGGAGAAGTTCTGCTTGTGTTCTTACCTGTCCTAAGTGCTAAGTAAGATCTTTCTTGTGTTTCATTGTGCTTAAAACTCTATCTTTGTTGAAACGCTGTGGAGAGGTTACTCCACCGAGAAGGAGGTTGCTTACTATCCGGATTTTCCGGGGCTTGATCTGCCGACGATCAAGGGATTGCCCACCTTACGGGCACGCCAAGGAGTAGGGACAAGTTATCCCCGAACCTTGTAAATCCTCTTGTTAGCGTTCTTGTTCTTGTGATTAACTTAGGGTTTAGTTTACTGCATACTCTGTTTTATTGCTTCCGTTGTGCTACTAAACTTTTGAGTCGCAGAAATTTCAAAAGCGCTAAAACTTCAAGTGTCTGGCTATATTCACCCCCTCTCTCTAGCCATCCAAGTTCCAACAAACACATCATGTTATCTACAATGTAAAGTATTAGACAATATGCACATAAATAACTAAAATAAATATGCAAACTGTGATCATGTGATTCCTTTCAAATTATAGATGTCTATATAAAAACAAGGCTTTTATATACATCCTATCAATCTCCCACTTATACTAAAAGACTTTGCTATCGTCACAATTGTTAGTGATATAAGAGAAGTGTCCTAAGGCAATCGCCTTATGATTGTAATCATTTATTCTAATAAATGAATATTCACTATTTGAGTATACATGTTTGTGTATTTGATTGAGATCTTGAACTCATTTATTGAATGTCCGCAATACAATTCACAGCATGAGAGAATTTGTGATGAATTCACAACTAGTGATTATCTCTACATGTGCAATTGTGAAGTATTGAAATTGTCCCTAGTCGATGAATTGATAAATACGGACACTATCAATTCTGTTGAGGCTAGCATAGGTTATTCTCTAATCAGCTGATTCTCACTGGCTGGTGACATTGAGATGTCCGGAGATAAACATGAATGCTCGTTAAGGGAACTAGTTCATTGGAGTGACTGGCTGTAAAACTTCATATGGTAATCTACATATAGATATGTCAGTGAAGTTCTTACTGCAGCTTAAGTGCGATGTTCCTTTGACTTGCAGTGTTCAAGTCATCTTGGTCATGGAGACTTATACTTTGACATCTTAAGCAAGCATCTCCAAGGAGGTGTGGACCCAGGATGATTGGGTATAAGCCGAAGTGCCCGAAGATGTTTGAACAGCCTACAAAGGATTCACTACTCCTTGCGAAGAGATGTATACCCGAGGCCTATCGTCGGATTGTTACTCGAAGCCTCTGGCCAGAGCATGACATGTTCAGAGTATGAATCTCTTAAATACATGAGAGTAATTAGAATCCGTAGGACAAGAAAACGTTACTTGGGCTAGGTGTGACGTAGTCAGCCTAGTGGGGACTGACACACATAGACCATGTCCTGAACCAAGTGGGTATAAGATGGTGAAGGGAATGGGGCACGATTCATTATAGCTGCTGAAGGGTTTCAGAAAAGTTTCTGAGGTCAACCGTTGATCTTTCGATTAATTGGGGATCATGATGTACTACTAGGTGCCACTCATGATCGTTCTATAATTAATTGATTAATTATAGATGACCAACATAAATCGAAAGCCTAATTAGTCACATGCACTACGAGTAATCCGAGGGATTTAAAACGAGTTGAAAATTAGATTTTCCAATCAAGAAAGATTAAGTTTGGTTGAGCCAAACGATTAGTCAAAACTGAATTTATTTCAGACGCATCGGAAGCATAGAATGACTAAGTCTTTAAAGACTTAATGGGTGAATTAAATAAGTTTAATTCATTAAGGGATTTGATCCAAGGTGGTATGTTTTATTATAAGCTTAAAATAATCCATGGGATTATTTGAATTAAAATAAACCAAAGAGTTGGTTTGTTTTATAAAAATTTATAATAAATCAAAGATGACAAAATTTAATCCATTGGTGGGTTTTGAACCATGGACCTATGGTTTGGATGAAAACTTGGCCAATCACTTGAGTTGAATTCTCTTGTTTGTAAATTTTGGCCCGTAATTTATTTGAACCAAGATGGGCCGGCCAAGGAGAATATTCTCCTTGGTTTGGCCGGCCCTCTCTCTCTCCTTCTCTTTTGTTTTGTTTTAATCATTCATGGATTGATTGGAGATTTATTCCATAAGATGGAAGAAGCTTGATTGATTTTTATCATGAATTAAAATTTGATTTTAATCATGAGACAAAAATCAATTATGGTTTGATATAAAAATTATGCCAAAATAAAAAGGCTTGATTGTTTTTTTATCATGAATTAAAATTTGATTTTAATCATGAGACAAAAATCAATTATGGTTTGATATAAAAATTATGCCAAAATTGAGAGGCTTGATTGAGGAGGAGCTCCCTATATAAAGGACCCAAGGGGTGCTATGAAAGATGATCCATCCACGTATTCTTGCCTGGGGTCTCTCCCACTCCTCCCTTCTTCCTCTTGGCCAGCCACAATGTTCTTCTCCCTTCTTCTTGCCGTGAGCACAAGGAGAAGCACCGAGGCGACGAAGTTCTTCCGTTGGGACGATCTTCCTCGCCGGCCATTATCACCTTGGGATTGGGCGCAAGTCATCTTCCGCCTTCTCGCCAGAATTGTGATTCCGGCCAACCTTGGTAGTGAGTTTTTCGATGTGATTACTTCTCTCTTGGTTTTTCTTGTCGCGTTCTCGGAGAATCTAGTAGTTCTCGAGAACACGAAACTCGTGGCTTTGTGAAGTCATCCCGAAGATACTCGGCGTGGACGCGAATAGAGGCGGAGCTTCCGAGGGACGCTTACGGTTGGATCTCGTCCCTTCCTTCGAGTTACGCGAGGTAATAAGTAAATTAGTTTACGTTTCTGCAAAATTTTAAATATATGATGATGTCTACACTAGATAAAGTTGCATGCTTAGATGTGTGGTTAAATAATCTGAGAAATTATTTATGCTAAATCTTCCGCTGCACGTAATTAATTTTAAAATTACGAACCCGCATCCATGTCAACATGCACCCGGTCCCAACAACAATGTCATACATCTGACTCCCATATCCTCCACATGCCTATCAAAAGCTCTCACTGGAAGGGCCTTAGTGAAAGGATCTGCCAGGTTGTCCTCTAATGCAATCCTAGCGACAACAACCTCGCATTACGATATCTCGTATCAGGTTGTACTTACGCTCTATGTGTTTACTCGCCTTATGGGCTCGTGGTTCCTTTGAGTTTGCAATTGCACCACTGTTATCATAATAAATTATGATAGCTCTGGGCAAACCATGAATCACATCCAAGTCCATCAAGAAGTTCCTGAGCCATACAACTTCCTTGGCTGCCTTAGAGGATGCCACATACTCAACTTCCATGGTGGAGTCTACCATGCATTTCTGCTTGACACTCCTCCATACTATGGCTCCACCTCCTAAAGTAAACACATACCCAGAGGTAGACTTACTTTTATCCCTATCTGATTGGAAGTCTGAATCCGTATAACCCACAGGCAGTAATTGATCTACCTGGTAAACAAGCATATAATCCCTAGTTCTTCTCAAGTACTTTAATATATGCTTTACCACTGTCCAATGTCCCTGTCAAGGATTACTCTGATATCTGCTAACTATGCTCACGACAAAGTAGATATCCGATCTTGTACATATTATAGCATACATGAGTCTTCCTACAGCCGAAGCATAAGGAACTGCCTTCATCTCCTCTATCTCCTTTGATGTTCTAGGACACATCTCCTTAGATAGAGGAACTCCATGTCAAAAAGGTAGAAAACCTTCTTAGAGTTTTCCATGCTAAAACGAGCTAGGACAGTGTCTATGTATGAAGCTTGAGATAAGCACAACATCCTTTTTTTTCGATCCCTTATAACTTTGATCCTAAGGATGTGCCCCGCTTCTCCCAAGTCTTTCATATCAAACTATTTGGACAACCATACCCTTACGTCTGATAATACTTTGACATTGTTGCCAATGAGCAAAATATGATCTACGTATAGTATAAGAAATACTACTACGTTTTCGTCATATCTCTTGTATTCACAAGACTCATTCGTGTTAGGATGCATACTAAAAGCCTTGCTTTTATATATAGACATCTATATTTTGAAAGAGAATCACGAGATCACTGTTTGCATATTTATATTAGTATGTGCATATTGTCTAATACTTTACACTGTAAATAACATGGTATGTAGTGTCACACAGAATATCATGTTATCAGTCCCTTGTAGAGTATAAGTAGAGGCTCACAACTGAGATGAAGTTGGACAAACCATCGAGATGGTTGTAGTGTAATTTGATATTGGTTTATCTTGACCATAGAATTACAGTAGTGCACTTTGTGTGCATTGAGCAGGACCGACATAGAGGTGATTCAATTTATACTAACTTTATAATTGAATCAGACCTCAGTTATTATGGAGTACATACTCTTAATCCCAATATAATAACGGGCACAAGTACTTAGTATTTGTTTCCTTGATTTACCATGGGCGAGATTTATTCTGTTAAATCGATAGGCCCGGTAAGTTGGGAAATAATATTATTTACATGTTGTGCCATTGATTATAGAAGGAAACTGTGTCCTGGTGAATCGGGTTGATGATGTCCCCTTGAGGAGCTCATAAGGTTCATCATGTTAAATCCTGTGGGTGGATTTGGTCCGACATGATGATAAGGTTGAGTGGTACTACTCAAGGAGTTAGATGTTGATTAATTAAATTATCAGTAATTTAAATTAATCAATGAACATTCGATATCTTAAACATGGGGAGATATTTATACTCATAATAGGTGGCCCATATTTAAATATGGGAGTTGGTGAGGTAGTTCAATGAGGATCCTTTAGTGGAATGGATCTTCATTAATGGATCGGGCCTTGATCCATTAGGTGGCTAAGACCCAACTCCTACTGATGGTCCTATTGTAGCCTATATATATATACCTCATGAACCATCATGAACCAAGCCCTAAGCCTTGTTTTTCCTCTCCCACTTATTCCCTCTCTCCTAGGGTTATAGGTGCGCCACCTTTGAGCATGGTTGGGGCGGCAAGAAAAGTTGAAGGAAGGTAGGAAGAAGACCAAGCTCTTCTTCTCATCTCTTTATCTTTTCTTTCCCAACCTAGGGCGTGCATGCATGGAGGACTTACGGATCCTTTTTCCTTGTAGGTGGCCGGTGGCTTCTTCATCCTTGAAGATGGCCGGCGCAAGCACAAGGAAAGGGAAGGGGTGGCGCAAGTGAGGAAGAAGAAAGATGGATGAAGACCATGCTCTTCTTCTTATCTTTTCTTCTTTTCTCTCCCACCTAGGGTGTGCATAGTTGGAGAACTTGTGGCTTCATTTTCCTTGGAGGTGGCCGGCGGCATCTCCATCCTTGAAGATGGTCGGCGCAAACACAAGGGAAGGAAAGGAGCGCCGCAAGGTGTGCATAGAGGGAGAACTTGTGGCTTCTTTTCCCTGGATGTGGCCGGCGGCATCTCCATCCTTGAAGATGGCCAACGCAAGCACAAGGGAAGGAGTGGAGCAGCACAAGTGAGGAAGAACATGGATGGTTTAGTCATCTTCTTCATCTCTTCTGTCATCTTCATCCTTAAGGTGTGCGGCTAGGTCCAACAAGAAGGAAGGTTTTTATCTTCCTTGTTGAGCGTGTGGCACTAAGGGAGGAAGGAGTGGTTGGCGCAAGAAGAAGGATGGAGAAAAGGGCTTTTGGTGGCATTGTCTCCTAGAGGATCGTCGCCCACATGACGTCTAAGAGGAGGATAGGTCATACAATAGAAGATCGCGTTGTAACGAGAGATATAACCTTCTCTTTGGTTCCTGTGTTCTTTATTATCTCATGTGATTAATTAATTATCATTGCATGTTAATTATTTGTTAAGTAATTATGATAATTAATTATTTTGGACCTCGATGATAAACACAAAAACTGGCGATCTGATAATCATCTATTCCACGGCTAATCGGTTGGACGAGATTGATCTTTAGAACAACTTGGATGTTCAAGCGATCGCTCGAATCAGTTAGCACGATGATGACACGGTCGTTTGGGAGATAGGTCTCCATTCAGATTGAAAATTTTAATCCGTGGACATGGAGAGGTTTCCCATGCGCGACTAGGCATCCCCTTCGGTGAAAACCAATAATTGGTATCAGAGCCAAGGTTTTTGGTTTTGTGTGTTTTGGATTTGGTTACATTTTACACTTTATCATGTATTTTTTTTTGCCGGATAATAGTATGATGTGTATTGGCTAACTCCTTGGTTGCAGCCACAAGATTCCAACTATTATGGCTAAAATAATATTTGTATGTGATTGGTTGTGCATGGTTGTAAATTTATTTGAATCCTCGGGGTTGATGAGGCTAAATTTGTATTTAATTTTTGTAATTAAATACGACACTTGTTTAATCGCGTTTTTAATTTACTTTTGATCTAGATTTGATGTACACTCCTTTGTGGAGTATAGGATTGATGGATGTAAATAAATAGCATTTTATCTCGGCTCAGAGATCCCTTCAATCGTGGCTTGCGCATGGTGTAGGGAGGAGCAGACGAGGTGGCGACACGACTGGAGGCATATTGATGACTAAAGCCATGATAGTTGGAAATATTAGATTTTTCTTGTTTATTTCTTTTAGTTTATGTGCTTGTCGTGCTTGCATGAAAATACCTCAATTATAAATAACTAAGTGGGAGAGGGACCCTAAGGGTCCCATGGCCTCCATTACTAATTTGACAAGTGATGCGAACAAGCTTGTGCATCGGCTCTGAGTGCCTTCCTCCCCATCGGATGGGCTTATTCTGCGGATCACTGGGTCAGACATGATTATCGGAAATTATTTAGGAGCGTGTGATTTTCCCCGTCGGACGACACATAATCCGAGATAATTTTCTTAGTATCGCGTAATGGTAAACAATTAGACTCCCCATCGGAGTCATTGCTATTATTTGTTGGGTCGAAGAGAAACCAACTATTAATTTTATTTGTCAAAAAGTTAGGTTGACAAGATAATAAAATTAATGGGTTAAACCTTCTCTTACAAATGTAGAATTCGTATACGTCCACACTATCGTGGCATGCGAATTTCTCGGTGTTTTGAGGTGTTGGTTGATTTTAAAAATTATTATTTTGAGGAATCAATATTTTTTGAAATCTAAGGTTTGTGATCGTTGTGATTCTCAGGAAATTTTCAAAATGACTTTCAACCCACTTGCTTTAAAAGAAAATGAACTTACTGCCCCTAACTTTAATGATTGGGAACCAAATCTGGACATTGTCTTGACTGTTGAGGAATCCAAATGTGTACTTTCCGAATTCTGTCCTGAAAAGCCTAGAAAGAATTATGATGAAGAGGGAAGGAACGTTATAGGAAATGGATAAAAGCAGACGAGATGCAGCAGCATCAACATCAGGCTTCTTCCACTCCCTATGATATAATGTTCAATCTCAAAGATCTCTTCGGACATCAGAATCGGGTTGCTAGGCATGCCATGAGGAGCTTGATGACGACCACCATGATTGAGGGTATGCCAGTGAGGGAACATGCTCTCAAAATGTTGGCATGGCTAAATGTGATGGAAGTCCTTAGAGCAGAAATCGATGGGGAAACCCAAGTCATTATCATTCTCCAATCTCTACCAAGGAGTTTTGTGCTGTTTCGCCTAAGCTACAATATGAACAAACGTACAAATTCGTTGGTGGAACTTCTGACAGAACTCCAGGTGGCAGAAGGGTTTTCTCCTCAGAGTGCACATGCTTTCATTGCTCAAGAGGTTTCTACTTCTAAACTGAAAGGCAAGAAGAAGAAGAAACAAGCAGGGGCAAAGAAAGTGGCTGTAATACAAGGACCTCAGGATGGTGTGAAGAAGCCGAAAGGCAAGTGCTTCACATCCAAGCAGATTAGACATTGGAAGGCGGACTGTCCCCGCCGTCAGAAGAATAATCTAGGTATATCATTTTGTTTTGTCATTGAAACATGCTTAGAGGTGTTATCTATCGGTACCTGGTGTGTAGATACGGGAGCCACTGATCATGTCTGTAATTCTTTGCAGGGGTTCCAGGAAACCCGACGACTAGCTAATGGAGAGATTACCGTATACATGGGCAATGCTACAGAGGTGGCGGCTATTGCAGTGAGAGATGTTTATTTGTCTTTTGATAGAAATAAAGTTTTGGTTTTAAGAAATTGCCTTTATGTACCTACTTTTAAAAAGAACCATGTTTCGGTTTCTAAAATAATAAAGGATGGATATTCTATTTCTTTTAATGACAGAGTTGTTATAAAAAGAATAGAGAGATTATCTGTTCGATAAATTGGTTGGCAATTTGTACACTTTAGAATCAAAATCTCCCACGATGCAAATAGAAGCAAATAACTCATCAACTAACCATAAGAGAAAAGAACCTTCGAAGATGAACCAAACATATCTTTGGCATCTAAGACTTGGTCATATTAACCTTAGTAGGATTCAATGGTTGATAACCGATGGGCCCTTGGGCTCATTTGTGGTGGAAGACTTCCCAACCTGTGAATCTTGCTTGGAAGGTAAGATGACCAAGATGCCTTTCAAGGCCAAGGGGTATAGTGCCAAAGATGTGTTAGAACCGGTTCATTCTGATTTGTGTGGTCCTATGTCTATCCAGCCTAGAGGTGACTTTGAATATTTCATCTCTTTTATAGAAGATTATTCAAGGTATGAGTACATTTACATGATGTGGCGCAAGTCTGAATGCTTTGATAAGTTTAAAAAATTCAAGGCTGATGTGGAGAAACATCAAGGTAAAAGTATCAGGACACTACGATCAGATCGTGGTGGTTAGTACCTCTTGGGAGAGTTTAGGAGTTACTTATCAGAGGCTGGGATTCAATCCCAATTATCTGCACCTGGTGCGCCCCAACAGAACTGTGTAGCAGAGCGAAGGAATAGGACTCTTATGGAGATAGTTAGATCGATGATGAGTTACTCTGAGTTGCCGGATTCGTTTTGGGGATATGCTCTGGAAACGACAGCGTACATACTGAACTTGGTACCATCTAAGTCAGTACCCTCTACTCCCACTGAATTGTGGACTGGGCGAAAGCCTAGTCTAAGACTTATTCGGATTTAGGGTAGTCCATCACATGTGCTGAAGGGAGATACTGATAAGTTGGAATCTCGCACAGAAGTACGCTTGTTCGTAGGCTATCCTAGAGGAACGAAAGGTGGTATGTTCTATAGTCCTAAGGATCAAAGGGTAATCGTTAGCACGAATGCCCGATTCTTAGAGGAAGACTATGTGATGAACCACAAACCCATTAGTAGAATTATTCTTGAGGAATTAAGAGGGGATGTTCTGACCTTAGTACCAATAGTACAAGAGCATATACTACAAGTGACTGCACTGCGTGTCACAGAAGATACACAGGTGGTACCTTGTAATAGTGGGAAGGTTGTTAGACAACCTGAGAGATTCATGTTCTTGGGAGAGTCTTCGGACTTGGTCCCTGGCGAACATGAACTTGATCCCTGGACCTATGACGAGGAACATCTGCATTGATAAGGTAATCCAGTCATATGGATTTATTCAGAATCCGGATGAGTCATGTGTATACAAGAGATGTGACGAAAACGTAGTGGTATTTCTTGTACTATATGTAGATGATATTTTTCTCATTGGAAACAATGGCAAAGTATTATCAGACATAAGGGTATGGTTGTCCAAACAGATTGATATGAAGGACTTGGGAGAAGCGGGACACATCCTTGGGATCAATGTTATAAGGGATAGCCAGAAAAGGATGTTGTGCTTATCTCAAGCTTTATACCTAAACACTATCCTAGCTCGTTTTAGCATGGAAAATTCCAAGAAAGGTTTCCTACCTTTCAGGCATGGATTTCCTCTATCTAAAGAGATGTGTTCTAAAACATCAAAGGAGATAGAGGAGATGAAGGCGGTTCCCTATGCTTCGGCTGTAAGAAGCCTCATGTATGCTATGCTATGTACGAGACCAGATATCTGCTTTGCCGTGGGCATGGATAGCAGATATTAGAGTAACCCAGGTCAGGAATATTGGACTGTGGTAAAGCATATACTTAAGTACCTGAGAAGGACTAGGGATTATATGCTAGTTTACCAGGTAGACCAATTACTCCATGTGGGTTATACGGATTCAGACATCCAATCAGATAGGGACAAAAGTAAGTCTACCTCGGGGTATGTGTTTACTTTAGGAGGTGGAGCCATTGTATGGAGGAGTGTCAAACAGAAATGTGTGGCGGACTCCATGGAATCTGAGTATGTGGCTGCCTCAGAGGCGGCCAAGGAAGTTGTATGGCTCAGGAACTTCATGTGGACTTGGATGTGATTCCTGGTTTGCCCAGATCTATCACAATTTATTGTGATAACATTGGTGTAGTTGCAAACTCGAAGGAACCATAAACCCATAAGGTGAGTAAACACATAGAGTGCAAGTACCACCTGATACGAGAGATCATAAAGCGAGGAGAAGTTGCTGTCGCCAAGATTGCATTGGAGGACAACCTAGCGGATCCTTTCACTAAGGCCCTTCCAGCGAGAGCTTTTGATAGGCATGTGGAGGATATGGGAGTCAGATGTATGGCATTGTGGGGACAGCAGAGTCTTTTAGTATAAGTGGGAGATTTCTAGGATGTATACTAAAAGCCTTGGTTTTATATATAGACATCTACATTTTGAAAGAGAATCACAAGATCACTATTTGCATATTTATATTAGTATGTGCATATTGTTTACTACTTTACACTGTAGATAACATGGTGTGTGGTGTCACACAGAAGATCATGTTATCAGTCCCTTTTAGAGTATAAGTAGAGGCTCACAATCGAGATGGAGCTGGACTAATTATCGGGATGGTTGTAGTGTAATTTGGTATTGGTTTATCTTGACCATAAAATTACACTAGTGCACTTTGTGTGCATTGAGCAGGACCGACATAGAGGTGATTCACTTTATACTGACTTTATAATTGAATTAGGCCTCAGTTATTATTGTAACGACCTAGCCCATTTGGCGGCCCATTCGGCGACCCCTTATTTTTCTGTGGGTCGTCGACCGTCGACCGTGCCGTTACCTTACTTAGGTCTTCCCACCCCTGGGTGTGGATTTTTTCCTTTCCCAGGATTTAAACCCTAGACCCATGCTTAAGTACTAGTTCTTTATGAATCCTGGTAACCAATTGAGCTTTGGTTACCAAGATTCATAAAGAACTAGTACTTAAGACTGGAGGTCAAGAGTTCGAATCCTGGGGAAGGCAAAAATCCACTGGCCAGGGGTGGGAAGTCCTAGTGAGTAACGGCATGGTCGACGGTCGACGACCCATAGAAAAATAAGGGTCGTCGAATGGGCCGCCAAATGGGTCGGGTCGTTACAATAAAAAGGCGCCTTTTTATTGTAACAACCCAGCCCATTTGGCGGCCCATTCGGCGACCCCTTATTTTTCTGTGGGTCGTCGACCGTCGACCGTGCCGTTACCTTACTTAGTTCTTCCCTCCCCTGGGTGTGGATTTTTGCCTTTCCCAGGATTCGAACCCTAGACCCATGCTTAAGTACTAGTTCTTTATGAATCCTGGTAACCAATTGAGCTAAGCTCAATTGGTTACCATGATTCATAAAGAACTAGTACTTAAGCCTGGGTCTAGGGTTCGAATCCTGGGAAAGGCAAAAATCCACATCCAGGGGTGGGAAGACCTAAGTAAGGTAACGACATGGTCGACGGTCGACGACCCACAGAAAAATAAGGGGTCGCCGAATGGGCCGCCAAATGGGCCGGGTCGTTACAAGAACCATTCCGATTGGTTTGTCCAACTCCATCTCGGTTGTGAGCCTCTTTCTTATGCTTCGGTAAGGGACTTGATAACATGATCTTCTGTGCGACACTACGCACCATGGTATCTACAATGCCAAGCATTAGACGTTTAGTGCACATATTATTATAAACATAAACGTGCACTGTGTGACTTCTGATTCTCTTTAAAATATAGATGTATCTTTAAACCAAAAATCAAAGCTTTTAGTATACATCCTAACAATCTCCCACTTATACTCAAAGACTTTGCTGTTCTCAAAATGCCACATATCTGACCTTTAGATCCGTCACAAGCCTGAAGCTCTCGCTTCCAAGGCTTTAGTGAGATGATCTACCTAGATCATTCTCCGATGCAAACTAGGCAACAGCAGCTATTCCTATTTTGGGTGATACTTGCACTCTATGTGTTTACTTGCCTTATGGACTCGTGATTCCTTCGAGTTTGCAACTGCACAATTTTAATCACATCACATGTGATATTACCGAGCAAACCAGAAATCACATCGAAGTCCATCTTAAGGTTTATGAACCATGTAGCTCTACTGACTGTCTCGCAGGCAGCCAGAATATCCAACCTTTACCGTAGGGTTCATTACGCTGGCACTGCGCAACACTCTACTTTACAATGGTTCCACCTCCTAAAAGTGAAACACAAAACCCAAGGAATATTCCTATATGCCTCTATCTAGATTGGAATTCTGTATCCATATAACCTACAGGAAATTGGTCTGCCTGGTATACATGCTTTTAACATATTCCAATTTCCTTATCCTAGGTTACTTCGATATCTGTTACCTATGCCCACGGCACAACAGAAATCTGGGCTCATTTCTAGCATACAAGAGACTTTCTCTAGTCGATCCTAGAGGAACCGTCATTACCTACTCTATCTCCTTTGATAATCTAAACATATCTCTTAGATAGAGTAGCTCCAAAACTGAAAAGTACAAAACTTTCTTTTGGAAGTATCCATGCTAGTGTAACGCCCGCTTTTTTTTTCTTTGACCACCATAAAGCGGCGTTACGTTAACATACTTAGGGCATGTAGACATCATAATGCAGCGGAAACTTTAAACTTACACCTACATGCACTTTCTACCATTCCTAGCATCATAACATACTTAGCATCATGTCATATTTTAGCATCATGTCATACTTAGCATCATGTCATACTTTAGCATTCTGTCATACTTTAGCATCATGTCATAGAGTCATAGTCATATTCAAGTACTTAGTAGTAAAGGTAAAGTTCTATCATAAGACAAGCAAACATATGGTCTCTTGGCCAAGTCACTATCACACACATTCTGCAATGCCCTCCTGCTGCTTCCTTACTGTTCCCTTGCATGATCTGCGGTATAAGAAAATAAGACTATAAGCACACAGGCTTAGTAAGACTCTTTCCTACTCACTAAAACCATCCGTCACTTAATCATAAACATATGAAACATTAGCGCACTTAGCGCTTTACTTAGAACATCATCCTTATCATCACTTAGCATTCATTTGACATGTCATGGACATAGCTTCATCCCATTCACAGCATGGCATAAACATAACCATAAACATTCAGGTATGGCATAATACTTGACATGACATAAACATCGTAAGCATTCATAGCATGGCATAATACTTGATATAGACATAAACATCGTAAACATTCATGGCGTGAAAAATCTAATTACAATCATGGCATCCCCTACTAGCATGAACAGGAATAAAATAATGACATTCTAACATAACATAAACATAATTAAACCATGACATCCTACACTAACATAAACATCAATAAACTCATGGCATCCCAACTTACATAAACATAATTAAAGCATGACATTCTAACCTAGCATAAAATCATGACATAATCACCAATAACATCATGGCATAAACATAAATAATATCATGGCATAAACATAAATAATATCATGGCATAAACATAAATAAAATCATGGCATAAACATAAATAATATCATGGCATAAACATAAATAATATCATGGCATAGCATAAACATAAATAATATCATGGCATAAACATAAATAAAATCATGGCATAAACATAAATAATATCATGGCATAAACATAAATAAAATCATGACATAAACATAAATAATATCATGGCATAAACATAAATGAAATCATGGCATGAACATACCTTCATAACATACTTTTCGTAAACATACTTTTCATAACATAATGCATAACATGAATGGATGCATGTGGCAATCGTGCATATATATATATATATATAAGGATGCTTAATCTTGAAAACATGCTTTTAACATAATCATAACTTTCATTGGGCCCTGGCTTGTACCACATTCATTCATCATATGCGCGCATCCCTAAGTAAATACGAGGTAGCTAATCTCGACCTACTAGGGTAAGGACAGCTTCATCGGTAGTCCCGAACCGTAAGGACAACATCATCGGTAGTCCCAAACCGTGGACAGCATCATCGGTAGTCCAGAACCGTGGACCTTACTTAGGTCCGGTACAAGCCCATAAAATAAAATAAATGCTTTCATATGCTTCTTCATTCATCATCATTCATAGCATATTCATTCGTTCATCATTCTTTCATCATCATTATGCCTTAAAGGCATCATCATGCATAGCATATTCATTCATTCATCATACTTTACCTTCATTCATCATTTCCATTATTAGACATGGCATAGGTACACATCATTCATATAGCATGGCATACACACACAAGCATGGCATACATTCATATCATTCATAAGACATGGCATACATACATATCATTCATACATCATGGCATACATACATATCATTCCTAAATCATGGCACATGTCTAAACATTCTATGACCTAACATATATTTCATGACATATAAGCTAAAGGTTTAATTAACATGGTATTCTTCCACCTTACTTAAGTATATCTCCTAATAACCTATACCCAAGCATCTTGGTAGGTTTAACCCAACTCTAGTCCTAGATTAGATCCTTGGCCGAAACCTATAGGGTATCTAGCCCATGTGAAACATTCACATAAACACCCTTCATCTCCCTTATATCATGATAAAACATAAAAACATATACTTAGGGTTTAAAACCAACCTTACACATGGGTCCTTCATGTTGGCCGAAACCCTAGGGTACTCTAGGGTACCCCAAAAATTCCCAAAAATTATATTTACTTACTACACATCATAAGGGAACATTAATCAACATTATCAAGATTTTTGGCATAATTATATACCCCAAAATCATGGTGGCCGAAATCTACAAACCTAGGGTTCTTGGTTTTCTTTTTCTTGTTGTTGGCCGAAACCCATAGGGTCTCTAGGGTACTCCAAAAATTCCCAAAAATTATATTTACTTACTAAACATCATAAGGGAACATTAAAAAACATTATCAAGATTTTTGGCATAATTATAGACCCCAAAATCAGGGTGGCCGAAACCCACAAACCTAGGGTCCTGGATTTTCTTTCCTTGTTGTTGGCCGAAACCCATAGGGTCTCTAGGGTACTCCAAAAATTCCAAAAAATTATATTTACTTACTAAACATCATAAGGGAACATTAAAAAACATTATCAAGATTTCTTTCATAATTATAGACCCCAAAATCAGGGTGGCCGAAACCCACAAACCTAGGGTCCTGGATTTTCTTTCCTTGTTGTTGGCCGAAACCCATAGGGTCTCTAGGGTACTCCAAAAATTTCCAAAAATTATATTTACTAACTAAACATCATAAGGGAACCTTAAAAAACTTTATCAGGATTTGTTTCATAATTATAGACCCCAAAATCATGGTGGCCGAAACCCACAAACCTAGGGTCTTGGATTTTCTTTCCTTGTTGTTGGCCGAAACCCATAGGGTCTCTAGGGTACTCCAAAAATTTCCAAAAATTATATTTAACTCCTACACATCATAAGGGAACATCAAATAACATTATAAAGATTTTTAGCATATTTATAGACTTTTAAATCATGCTGGCCGAAATCCATAAACTTAAGGACCTTGGTTTTTCTTTCCTTTCAACATAACATCCAAGAACTAACCCATATATCCTGCTAAAAATCATGGAAATCATAGATAACTATTATACCACAGGGGAGGGAGTCTTACCTTGGGGTTTCTAAATTTTTAGACCTTGGATGGAGAGAAGGAAGAAGACTTGATGTCTCTTAACCACACCTAGTCCTTGAATCCTTGTAAGAACTTTAGATCATGAGTGATGGAGCCTTGGTGGAAGCTTTTCCAAGGGGGAACTCTTCCTTAGAGTTTCAGATAGAATGAGGAGGGAGGAGGGGAGCAAATGCACTTGATGATGAAGAGAAGTAACCCCCCAAACCCCCTCTTTATAGCTCCTTTAAAGAGGCAAATGAAGAGTTTTCCATGGCCCTTCATCTTCTTCTACTACTTAACCATCATCCACTTCCTTTCCTCATAAGAATTCCTTGCTAGGTTAGTTGGTTAAAGCATTCATGGTTGTACAAGAGGTCCAAGGTTCAATCCTTGGCCCATGCACCTTTATTTTTATTTTATTTTTATTTTATTTAAACCCCTTTTTCTAATTTTCGAAAATTCCCTTTTATTTCGAAAATTCTCCTAAAATCCCCCATAATTATGCTAATATTCCTAAATAAAATTCTTTTATATTTATATAAAATTCACCTAATTAATACCCATTTTTGGAGCCCATTTAAAGCCCATTAGTACCTAATTTCTCGATTTAAGTAGGAAAATTAAACTAAGACTTACCCCTAATCATGCTAATATGTCTAATTAAATCCTATTTATATTTATACTAATTTTTCCTAAACTATTTATATTTATACTAATTTTTCCCTAAAATCCAACAATAATCATGGTGCTAGAAAGGCCCATATAAGGCCCATTAGTACTTAGTTTTCTCAATTTAAATGAGAAAACACGGATTTTCTAGCCCAAAGTTCGTATCAATACTTCTAGATCCTTCAAAAATTATCTAAACATGCTCAATATTTTCATAGAATATTAAGAGAATTTTCCGGGTCGTTACAGCTAGAATGAGCTAGGACAATGTTTTATATGAAGCTTAAGATAAGCACATCATCCCTGTCTGGTGGTCCCTTAGATATTTGATCCCCAAGGATGTGTCTCCCTTCTCTCAAGTTCTTCATAATTGTGCGGACAACCATACCCTTACGTCTGACAATATTTCATCATTGTTGCCAACTAACAAAATATTATCTACGTATAGTACAATAATACCGTGGGTGGAGAGGCTGCCGGCGGTTGGAAGAAGGCGGCGCAAGGCTGAGGGAGAAGGTGAGTTGCAGGCTATTCGGGTGAGGAAGAAGGAGAATTGTCTCCTTCTTCATCTTCTTCTCCTTCCTCTCAAGGTGAGTAGCCGGTCCGGAGGCCTTGGTGCAGTTCCGACGGGCGGCAGCGCAAAGGCAGAAGAAGAAAAGGCCGGCGGCTAGGGAAACCCTAGGTTAGGGTTTACTTTTTCGGCCAAGGTGAGAAGAAGAGCTCTTTTGGAGGCCTCGGTGATCTAGGTTCATGGTAGATCTTCGCCCACACGATGTTCGTGAAGGGAGAGACATAAGGTAGAAGACCGCGAGGTGATTGGGAAGGTATATCTTTCCCTATGCTCTTTTGATTAACCTTACGTCAATTATGTGCTTGTTGTGTTTGCCTCGTCATTTTATGTTTGTTAATTTATTATTTTGATTCCGAATCATGATGAATAATTTATCAACTGGACCTTGACCATAAACACAAAATTCGGCGATCAAATCGTTGCCATTTTCGAGGTCGAACGATCGAAAAAAATCACAAGACCAATTTTGGTAATTGGTCGAGCTGTGATTTGGATCGTTTGATACGGCACGAGACGGTCGATGGGAGACGAGTCTCCATTTAGATTAATTTTTAATCCGTAGACATGGAGAGGTCTCTCGGATCGACCGAGTATTCGCTTAGGAAATCCGCCAAGCCATACCCAGCACCCAGAGGCCCATCGGCTATCAACCTCTGAATCATACTAAGGTTAATATTGTTAGGATGTATACTAAAAGCCTTGTTTTAGGTTAGAATACATCTATATTTTAAAGAGAACCGCAAAATCACATAGTGCACGTTTATATTAGTATGTGCACAAAATGTTTGGTACTTGGCATTGTAGATAACATGATGCATGGTGTCGCACAGAAGATCATGTTATCAGGTTCCTTGCCGAAGTATAAGAAAGAGGCTCACAACCGAGATAGAGTTGGACAAACCATCGGGATGGTTGTAGTGTAATTAGGTGTGGTTTATCTTAACCATAGAATTACACTAGTGTACTTTGTGTACCTTGAGTAGGACCAAAAGAGAGGTCATCCAATTTTTATACTAACTTAGTAAGTTGGATTAGACATCGGATAATATTATGGAGTACGATCTCTTAATCCTGAAATAATGACGGGCATATATTATTAATTATTATTTCTTTGATTTACCAATGGGTGAGATCTATTCTGTTAGATCGATAGACCCAGTAAGTTGGGAGATAATATTAGTAATATGATGTGCTGTTGATTATTGACGGAATCCATGTCCTGGTGAGTCGGGATGATGATGCCCCCTTGGTGAGCTCAAAAAGATCTTCATGTCAAATCATGCAAGTGGACTATGGTCCGGCATGATGAAAAAGTTGAGTGGTACTAATCAAGGGTCAAGAGGATAATTAATTTAATTATCAGTAAATTAAATTAATTATCGGGCATACGGTATCATAAACATGGGGAGATGGATGACTCGTAATATGTGGAGCCCATATGAAAATATGGGGGTTGGTGAGGAAGTACAATGAGATTCTTTAGTGGAATGGATTCTTGGTATGACTTGGCGGTTTCCAAGACAACCACGAGGTCGTATCTGAAAGACCTCTCTATGGCTACGGATGAAAAATTTAATCCGAATAGAGACCCGTCCTTCTAACGACCGAATCGTCGTCGTGTTAATTAATCCAAGTTACAACTTGGCCGAAAGCGAGATTAAGGTCTTGTAACTTTTCAGATTAATTAACCGTGGAAAAGACAACAATTTGGATCACCGATTTTTGTGTTTATCTTCGGGGTCCAGTTAATTAATTATTATCTATGATTCTAAATCAAAATAATAAACTAACATACATGAAATGATGATACAAAGCAAACTGGCACAAATAAAACATAACATAAAGAAAACTGAGCCCGGGAGAATTATACTTCGCTGTTTACCTCGCAGTCTTCTACCTTATGACCCTCCCCTCCTGGACGTCGTGTGAGCGACGATCAACCAAGACATGGTGTCACCAAGGCCTTGAATAATCCTTTCCTTCTTCCCTCCTTTGCTCCAAACGCCAAACCCTAGGGTTAGGGTTTGGTTCCCGCCGGCGAGCCTTCAAGGAAGAGGAAAACAAGATCAAGAAGAAGAGCTCTTCTTCTTCACCTCCACCTGAGCCAACCTCCCCTACTTCTCCCTTTCTTGCGGTAACAAATCAACAAGGAAGAAGAACTCCTCAGGCTTCTCCTTTTTCCGGTGACAAACACCAAGAGAACCACCTCCCTCGCCGGCGCACCAAACTTCTTACTCCCTTGCATCCGCATGCCACAAAGGAGAAGAGAACTCCTCCTTGTCTTGTGTATGTCTGTAGCAGAAGATGGAGAAGAATATAGCGAGAATGAAGCCAAGTCCTCCCTTGCTCTGTGATCGACTACGGTCTTGAGGATGCCAAG
Source organism: Boesenbergia rotunda (assembly GCA_024364735.1). NCBI lineage: Eukaryota > Viridiplantae > Streptophyta > Magnoliopsida > Zingiberales > Zingiberaceae > Boesenbergia > Boesenbergia rotunda. The sequence continues at coordinate 12,005 of JAGFNQ010000006.1, read as the reverse complement.
AAAAAGCAAGGAAGAAGAGGAAGAAGTCCTCTTCTTCCACTTGGCCGCCAGTGCCCTAGGTGAGAGATGGTGAGGTAAAGAGAGAGTTAGGGAGAGAGAGTTAGAGAGGCTATATTTATAGGGGATTAATTGGAAAACATTCCAATTAATTAGAGACTAATTTCTTTAATTAATCAAAGATTAATTCCTTAAATAATCAAAGATTATTCCCTTAATTAATCAGAGATTAATTCCTTAAATAACCGGCCTTGTATCATGACTCCTATGGGGTTTTATTGGGCTAAGATAGGGACCATGAGGAGGAGTTGGTTCTTGGCCCGCTAATGGATCCAAACCCGATCCATTAATGGAGATCCATTCCACTAAAGGATCCCATTGTACTTCCTCACTAACCCCCATATTTTCATATGGGCTCCACCTATTACGAGTCGTCCATCTCCCCGTGTTTAAGATATCGAATGCCCGATAATTAATTATCCTCTTGATCATTGATTAGTACCACTAAACCTTTTCATCATGCTGGACCATAGTCCACTTGCAAGATTTGACATGACGACCTTTTTGAGCTCACCAAGGGGGCATCATCATCCTAACTCACTAGGACAAGAATTCCGTCAATAATCAACGGCAAATAATATTATTAATATTATTTCCCAACATACCGGGCCTATCGATTTAACAGAATAGATCTCGCCCATTGGTAAATCAAAGAAACAATAATTAATAATATATGCTCATCATTATTTCAGGATTAAGAGATCGTACTCCATAATATTATCCGAGGTCTAATTAATTTACTAAGTCAGTACAAAAATTAGATGACCTCTCTTTTGGTCTTACTCAACGTACACAATGTACACTAGTGTAATCCTATGGTTAAGATAAACCACACCTAATTACACTACAACCATCTCGATGGTTTGTCTAACTCCATCTCGGTTGTGAGCCTCTTTCTTATGCTTCGATAAGGAACCTAATATCATGATCTTCTATGCGACACCACGCACCATGTTATCTACAATGCCAAGCATCAGACGTTTAGTGCACATACTAATATAAACATGCATTGTGTGATTTTCTAATTCTCTTTAAAATGTAGTGTAGGATCATTTCCGGTACGCTAGAGGGGGGGGTGAATAGCGTTTCGTCAATTCTTTTCACCTACGTTGTTAGTTGTGCAGCGGAAATACAAGCAAAATAAAAACTAACAACAATAAACAAACGCTAACAACCTGATTTACTTGATATCCACCCCGGACGGGTGACTAATGTTAGTGATATGAGAAAAATGTCCTAAGGCAATCACCTTATGATTGTAATCATTTATTTTAATAAATGAATATTCACTATTTGAGTATACATATTTATGTATTTGATTGAGATCTTAAACTCATTTACTGAATGACCACAATACAATTCACAGCATGAGAGAATTTGTGATGAATTCACAACTAGTGATTATCTCTACATGTGCAATTGTGAAGTATTAAAATTGTCCCTAGTCGATGAATTGATAAATATGGACAGTATCAATTCTGTTGAGACTAGCATGGGTTATTCTCTAATCAGCTGATTCTCACTGGCTGGTGACATTGGGATGTCCGGAGATAAACATGAATGCTAGTTAAGGGAACTAGTTCATTGGAGTGATTGGCTGTAAAACTTCATATGATAGTCTATATATAGATATGTCAATGAAGTTCTTACTGCAGCTTAAGTGCGATGTTCCTTTGACTTGCGGTGTTCAAGTCATCTTGGTCATGGAGACTTATACTTTGACATCTTAAGCAAGCATCTCCAAGGAGGTGTGGACCCAGGATGATTGGGTATAAGCCGAAGTGCCCGAAGATGTTTGAACATCCTACAAAGGATTCACCACTCCTTGCGAGGAGATGTATACCCAAGGCCTATCGTCGGATTGTTACTCGAACCCTCTGGCCAGAGCATGACATGTTCAGAGTATGAATCTCTTAAATACATGAGAGTAATTAGAATCCGTAGAACGAGAAAACGTTACTTAGGCTAGGTGTGACATAGTCAGCCTAGTGGGGACTGACACACATAGACCATGTCCTGAACCAAGTCGGTATAAGATGGTGAAGGGAATGGGGCACGATTCATTAAAGCTGCTGAAGGGTTTCAGAAAAGTTTCTGAGGTCAACCGTTGATCTTTCGATTAATTGGGGATCATGATGTACTACTAGGTGCCACTCATGATCGTTTTATAATTGGTTAATTATAGACGGCCAACATAAATCGAAAGCCTATTTAGTCACACGCACTACGAGTAATCCGAGGGATTTAAAATGAGTTGAAAATTAGATTTTCCAATCAAGAGAGATTAGGTTTGGTTGAGCCAAACGATAAGTCGAATCTTAATTTTTCAGAGACGCATCGGAAGTTTAAAATGGCTAAGTCTTTTGAAGACTTAATAGATGAATTAAATGAGTTTAATTTATTGGGGCGTGGCTTGGATGGGCCGGCCAAAGAAGGTCTCCACCCTCTTTGCTTGGCCGGCCACAACAAAGGGAGAGAACCAAGTGTTTGGTTCAATTTATAAAATAAACCAATTGTGAGGTTTGTTTTATAAAATTATGGATGATATAAATTTTTATATAATAAACCAAGGTTTGGTTTATTTTTCATGGAAATTAAAATGAACCATGGATTGGTTTATTTTATTTTATAAAATTAATCATGGATTGATTTACCATGATAAGATAATTTATTCCATAAGAAAAAAAGAGACTTGGTCGGTTTTTATCATGAATTAAAATATGATAAAACTTGGCATGATGGAATAAGTCATAGAAAATTTTTTCCATAAGAAAAAAGAGACTTGGCAATTGAGAGGCCACTATATAAAGGACCCAAGGCAAGGCTTGAAAATCAATCGAAGTATTCTTGCCTAGGCTCTCTCCCTCTCCTCCCTTCCGATGGCAATAGCAACAATCTTTGCTCCATTTCCAACTCGCAAATTCGCTTCTCCCATACAATCATAAGGTGATTGCCTTAGGACATATTTGCTAAAGCTCCCTACTGGACTTGTCTTAGAATTGGATAATTGTTATTTTGTTCCTTCGTTAATAAAGAACATTGTATCTATTTCATGCTTGAATGAAAAGGGTTACCATTTATCTTTTAGAAACAATTGCTGTTACATAACTTTAAATGGTATTCTTTATGGGACCGGAACTTTATGCAATGGTATCTACACGTTAGATTTATCCGGTGACATTTTCAATATCGAAGTTAGCAACAAACGTGCTCGAATAGATAATAAAATAAACTCCTATACGTGGCATTGTCGTCTTGGCCATGTAAGTAAGAAACGAATGACCAAATTACACCGATGTGGAATTCTGGAATCATTTGAACCCGGTTCATTTGATACATGCGAATCATGCTTAAAAGGCAAGATGGCCAAATTACCCTTTTCCGGAAAAGATAAACCAGTGGGAGAATTGCTTGGTCTAATACAAACTAATGTATGTGGACAAATGTCAACTCTTGTACAAGGAGGTTATAGCTACTTCATTACCTTTATCGATGATCACTCACGATTCGAGTATGTGTTCTTAATGAAACACAAATCTGAAGCTTTTGAGAATTCAAAGAGTTCATAAGTGAAGTAGAGAAAAAGCTTGGGAAAAGTATTAAGATACTTCGATTTGATCGGGGTGGTGAATACTTAAGTTAAGAGTTTCAAGATTATCTTAGGGACAATGGGATATTGTCTCAATGGACTCCGCCATATATTCCACAGCATAATGGTGTATCTGAGAGGCGTAACCGAACCTTGATGGACATGGTTAGATCTATGATGAATCATGCAACTCTTCCAAAATCCTTTTGGGGCTATGCGCTTAAGACAGCTGTTTACTTGCTAAACAGAGTCCCGACCAAGGTAGTCTCTACTACTCCATATGAGACGTGGAATAGTAAGAAACCTCATTTATCTCATCTAAAGATATGGGGTTTGTTGGGACCGGGTGCATGTTGACATGGATGCGGGTTCGTAATTTTAAAATTTAATTACGTGCAGCGGAAGGTTTAGCATAAATAATTTCATAAATTATTTAACCACACATCTAAGCATGCAACCTTATATTGTGTAGACATGATCATACATTAAAATTTTGCAGAAAGTAAACTAATTTACTTAATACCTCGCGTAACTCGAAGGAAGGGACGACATCCAACCGTAAGCGTCCCTTGGAAGCTCCGCCTCTATTCGCGTCCACGCCGAGTTTTCTTCGGGATGACTTCGCAAAGCCACGAGTTTCGTGCTGACAAGAACTACTAGATTCTCCAAAGGCACGACAAGAATACCAAGAGAGAGATGGGAAGACTAACCACCAAACGAAGAACGGAATTAAGATTCCGGGAGGAAGGAAGGAGTTGCGCCCGCTTCTTCTTCTTCTTCGGCAGCTGCTTGGTGGATGAAGCTCACGGCAACAAAGGGGTCCTCCTTTTAGGGCCGGCGGCACTAGAGGAGGGAGAGGGAGAGAAGGAGAGAGAGAGAGGGCTTATTTCTAGATCTCTTAGATTAATCTCCAAGCCTTGCCTTGGTTCCTTTATATAGTAGCCTCTCAATCGCCAAGTCTCCTTTTTATGGAATAAATTTTCATAAGAAATTTATCATATAAATTTTTCTATGATTTATTCCATCATGCCAAGTTTTTATTATAATTTAATTTATAATAAAAACAACCATGTCTCCCTTTTCTTATGGAAAGAAATTTCTTTATATAAATTTCTTTATATAAATTTCTTTATCATGGTAAATCAATCCATTATTGATTTTATAAAATAAAATAAACCAATCCATGGTTCATTTTAATTTCCATGAAAAATAAATCTCTTTATATAAATTTTTTTATATAAATTTCTTTATGCATAATTTTATAAAACAAACCAAGCTCGGTTTATTTTATAATTTGAACCAAACAATTTGGTTCTCCCCTTTTAATGTGGCCGGCCAAACAAAGAGGGTGGGGGCCCTCTTTGGCCGGCCAAACCCAAGCTTATACCATACGAATTAAACTCATTTAATTCGTCCAATAAGCCTTCAAAAGACTTAGCCATTTTAAGCTTCCGATGCGTCTCTGAAAAATTCAGATTCGACTTATCTCTCTTGATCGGAAAATCTAATTTTCAACTCATTTTAAATCCCTCGGATTACTCGTAGTGCGTGTGACTAAATAGGCTTTCGATTTATGTTGGCCATGTATAATTAACCAATTATAGAACGATCATGAGTGGCACCTAGTAGTACATCATGATCCCCAATTAATCGAAAGATCAACGGTTGACCTCAGAAATAATTCTGAAACCCTTCAGCAGCTATAATGAATCGTGCCCCATTCCCTTTACCATCTTATACCCACTTGGTTCAGGACACGGTGTATGTGTGTTAGTCCCCACTAGGCTGACTACGTCACACCTAGCCCAAGCAATGTTTTTCTCGTCCTACGGATTCTAGTTACTCTCATGTTTGTGAGAGATCCATACTCTGAACATGTGATGCTCTGGCCAGAGGCTTCGAGTAACAATCTGACAATAGGCCTTGGGTATACATCTCCTCGCAAGGAGTGGTGAATTGTTTGTAGGCTGTTCAAACATCTTCGGGCTCTTCGGCTTATACCCAACCATCCTGGGTCCACACCTCCTTAGAGATGCTTGCTTAAGATGTCAAAGTATAAGTCTCCATGACCAAGATGACTTGAACACCGCAAGTCAAAGGAACATCGCACTTAGGCTACAGTAAGAACTTCATTGACATATCTATATGTAGATTACCATATGAAGTTTTACAGCCAGTCACTCCAATGAACTAGTTCCCTTAACTAGCATTCATGTTTATCTCCAGACATCCCAATGTCTCCAGCCAGTGAGAATCAGCCGATTAGAGAATAACCCATGCTAGTCTCAACAGAATTGATAGTGTCCGTATTTATCAATTCATCGACTAGGGACAATTTCAATACTTCACAATTGCACATGTAGAGATAATCACTAATTGTGAATTCATCACAAATTCTCTCATGCTGTGAATTGTATTGCGGACATTCAGTAAATGAGTTTAAGATCTCAATCAAATACACAAACATGTATACTCAAATAGTCAATATTCATTTATTTAAAATAAATGATTACAATCATAAGGTGATTGCTTTAGGACACTTCTCTCACAATACTAACAAACTCCCACTTGGCCTAATGCCAATCGCTACGGTATCCAATACCATAGGCTCTAACATGACCCTCAAACTTGCTTTGAGGCAAGGCCTTAGTTAAAGGATCCGCTAAATTCCTTTCAGTGGGAATTTTCTCAATTTGTATATCATTCCTACTTATAATCTCTCTGATCAGATGATAGCGGCGAAGCACATGTTTGGATCGCTGATGAGACCTTGGTTCCTTTGCTTGTGCAATAGCTCCATTGTTGTCGCAGTAAACCGACACTGCTTCATCAATGGTTGGAACCACACCAAGTTCTGAGACAAACTTCTTGATCCAGACTGCTTCCTTTGCTGCTTCCGAAGCTGCAATATATTCCGCTTCCATGGTAGAATCCGCTACGGTGTCTTGTTTGGAACTCTTCCAACTTATTGCGCCTCCATTTAAAATAAATACGTATCTGGACTGAGATTTGGAGTCATCCTTATCTGTCTGGAAACTAGCATCTGTATACCCACGTATTACCATATCACCTTCTCCATATATTAGGAACACATCCTTAGTTCTTCTTAAGTACTTAAGGATTGTCTTGACAGCCGCCCAATGATCCATTCCTGGATCAGACTGGTATCTGCTTGTGACGCTCAAAGCATACGATACATCGCGCCTAGTACATAACATAACATACATGATAGATCCTATCGCGGATGCATAAGGAATCTTATTCATGCAAATCCTCTCGTCTTCTGTGCGCGGACACATAGACTTTGAAAGGTTGATCCCATGCCTGATGGGAAGGTAACCTTTCTTGGATTCCGACATGCTAAACCCTTTCAGCACTCGGTCTATATATGTAGACTGTGAAAGACCAAGCAACCGTTTTGATCTATCTCTATAGATTCTAATCCCAAGGATATAGGTTGCTTCTCCCAGGTCTTTCATGGAGAAAGTTTTGGACAACCAAATTTTAACCGACTGTAAGACTGATATATCGTTTCCTATAAATAATATGTCATCGACATATAATACTAGGAATACGACTGCACTCCCACTAACCTTCTTGTACACACAAGGTTCGTCAGGATTTTGTGAGAAATCAAACTCTTTGATTGTCTCATCAAAACGGATGTTCCAGCTCCTGGATGCTTGCTTCAGTCCATATATGGATCGTCGAAGCTTGCATATTTTGGTTTTATCAACCTATGTGAAACCTTCAGGTTGTATCATGTATACATCCTCAAGCAGGTTTCCATTAAGGAAAGCTGTTTTCACATCCATTTGTCAAATCTCATAATCATAATGAGCTGCTATGGCTAGGAGCATCCGAATGGATTTAAGCATAGCTACTGGCGAATAGGTTTCATCATAATCAATTCCTTGTTTCTGACGATATCCTTTTGCCACTAGTCTAGCCTTAAAGGTAACAACATTACCTTCCATGTCGGTTTTCTTCTTGAAAACCCACTTGCACCCTATGGGCTTAATCCCTTTAGGTGGGTTAACCAAGTCCCATACTTGATTTTCGTACATGGAATCCATTTCCGACTTCATGGCTTCAAGCCATTTATCCCTTTCTGAATTATTCAGAACATCTTCATAATTGATAGGTTCGTCATTGTTAATGAGTAACACATCGTTCGATTCACTTATGAGAAATCCGTATCTCTCTGGAATATTGCGTGTCCTATCAGATCTACGAAGAAGAGGTGTTGTTTTAGGTTCAACTGATAGCTCATCATTATGAGTTATCGGTTGTGGGTCTAGACTAGGTGTCTCTGTAATGTCTATTGGAGTTTCTTGAACTTCTTCAAGTTCAATGCTACTCCCACTGTTTTCTTGTAAAAGAAATTCTTTTTCTAGAAATACAGCATGCCTTGAAACAAACACCTTTTGTTCCAAGGGATGATAGAATTGGTAACCCTTCGTTTCCTTAGGGTATCCAATAAATAGACATTTATCAGACTTAGCATCCAATTTGTTTGATATAGTCCGCTTTACATAAGCGGGATAACCCCATATCTTAAGGTGAGATAAATGAGGTTTCTTACTATTCCACGTCTCATATGGAGTAGTAGAGACTACCTTGGTCGGGACTCTGTTTAGCAAGTAAACAGCTGTCTTAAGCGCATAGCCCCAAAAGGATTTTGGAAGAGTTGCATGATTCATCATAAATCTAACCATGTCCATCAAGGTTCGGTTACACCTCTCAGATACACCATTATGCTGTGGTGTATATGGCGGAGTCCATTGAGACAATATCCCATTGTCCCTAAGATAATCTTGAAACTCTTGACTTAAGTATTCACTACCCCGATCGGATCGAAGTATCTTAATACTTTTTCCAAGCTGTTTCTCTACTTCATTTCTGAACTCTTTGAATTTCTCAAAAGCTTCAGACTTGTGTTTCATCAAGAACACATACCCGAATCGTGAGTGATCATCAATAAAGGTAATGAAGTAGCTATAACCTCCTTGTGCAAGAGTTGACATTGGTCCACATACATCAGTATATATTAGACCAAGCAATTCTCCCATTGGTTTACCTTTTCCAGAAAAGGGTAATTTGGCCATCTTGCCTTTTAAGCATGATTCGCATGTATCAAATGAACCGGGTTCAAATGATTCCAGAATTTCACATCGGTGTAATTTGGTCATGCGTTTCTTACTTACATGGCCAAGACGACAATGGCACGTATAGGAGTCTATTCGATTATCTATTCGAGCACGTTTGTTACTAACTTCGATATTGAAAACGTCACCGGATAAATCTAACGTGTAGATACCATTGCACAAAGTTTCGGTCCCATAAAGAACACCATTTAAAGTTATGTAACAACAATTGTTACTAAAAGTTAAATGATAACCATTTTCATTCAAGCATGAAATAGATACAATGTTCTTTATTAATGAAGGAACAAAATAACAATTATCCAATTCTAAGACATGTCCAGTAGGGAGCTTTAGCAAATATGTTCCGATGGCAACAGCAACAATCTTTGCTCAATTTCCAACTCACAGATTCGCTTCTCCCTTGACGAGTCTTCTTCTATTCCTTAGCCCCTGTATATCATTACATATATGTGAGCTACACCCAGTATCAAGTACCCAGGTGGTTGAGGAAATAGAGTGACATTCAATAACGAAGATGCCTGAAGAGGATGGGGCATTGGATGCCTTCTTCTTCAAGGACTCAAGATAAACCTTGCAGTTTCTTCGCTAGTGGCCCTCTTTGCCACAATGATGGCAAGTGCCTTTTGGTGCTTTTTCAATCCTTTTGTCCTTAGTTAACTTATTGGTGTCCAAAATGGAACGCAAATTCAGAGAAGACATGATCGAGTGATTATCCTAGAAATACAAATTGAGCTTATGTGAGAAGAATGATAAAGAATGCATCAACATACATTAATTAAATCCTATTTATTTTTCGAATTGAATAACCCTTTTTATCAATTCGGGAGATCGTAGGAACATCTCCAAATAGGTCGATATCCAACATAGATAAGAACAACCATGGCTGTGGCCATCAAGTTATTCTTGCTATGAAGGTAGGTAATTATACCGATTACATATCACATATATGTAACTATCACTTTATGCTATCAACTAATTGAATGTTTGCATAAATCATTGGGTTGTTAACTCATTAACAAGTATGCAACATTATACATAGCACCCAACTGCACCTCTCTTTACATCGACCTTGGCTGTGGCACAACAAATCGATGCTCCAAGCTTAAGGCTGACCATTAATCAAGAAATAGTTTTAATATGGTTGGAGCTCATTCAACCGTTTAGTCAGGCTTGGATGTGTCCAACAACCAAAACTAAGGATTGACCTCTGACTCCAACTATATTAATCATAAACTAATTTCATGGTTTGAACATGTTGAGGTTCAAGTCGGGCATGGATGTGTCCATCAACCCAAACGAGAAACAAAACTCCGGTTCTAACCATATTAATGGAAGGTGTTGGCCTTAATATTTTGTAAGGGGTTTTGGGTCTCATCCTTTCTTTTCTAAGCACATTCATGACATATAATTATTTCATGTACTAACGATTTCCTTAATAAAGTATATATGTGACTTAATTTATCAAGTCTCATTAATTGAATTAGGAACCGGATTTCCTAATTCTAATTTAATACTTTATTCAAGGAATTGTTTTGGGAAATAATTTCCTAAATTGTCATAATCAATTTCGGAAATAATATATTTAAGACTTTGATTTCTCTAAATCAAATCTTATTAAATTAAGAGACAGATTCCCTTAATTCAACCATATATTATTTTCATGAAAATCTTATTTAAGAAAACTCTATAGGAAACCATTTTCCTAATTAATTTTGGAGATAACAATATGTAAGAGCATCACCTCTTAAATCAAATAAGGAAATTATCGTTTGAGAATCACCTCAAAATTTCCATGATTTGATTACATATTTTATTTATGGATTTATTAATTACAACAAAATATTTTCTTTGGGTGGCTCCCCGAGGCTCAGATACCCAAAAAAAGAAATTTGTTGTAAATCTAATTTGGTCCGCTCCCTGAGGCGTAACCAAATTAAACATGACAATTTTATTCAAAATTAGGAAATTAAATTACAACAACTAACTTTAAATTGGATGGCTCCCCGAGGCTCAATCCAAAATAAAGAATTTTGTTGATAATTTAAAACCAATTTGAATTTAATTGTCAATTAATGATCCTAAATTTGTCTAGACTTTCTTTGAAAGAAAGTGCCCAAAATTGCGAGATTTCATAATAGGTTTTCAGAATAATTGTAATTTTCTGGTACAAAGAAAACTTACATATTTCCAAAATTGGAAAATTTCCAAAATATGAAATTATTGGAAAGTTTCCAAAAATGGGAAGTTTTCACAATTATCATAAAATTTCAGAAACTAGGATATTTCAAAAGTTTGCGAAATTTTATGAGGATTTCCAAACTTTGAAATTCCTAAATCTAAAATTTATCATAATTGGAAAGTCTCCATAATTGGAAAATTTTCCAAAATTGAGATCATGACAAAGTTTTCCACAAAACAATTATATGATTATGTCGAACACTAACCGGCTCTGATACCACTATTGGGACCGGGTGCATGTTGACATGGATGCAGGTTCGTAATTTTAAAATTTAATTACATGCAGCGGAAGGTTTAGCATAAATAATTTCATAAATTATTTAACCACATATCTAAGCATGCAACCTTATATTGTGTAGACATGATCATACATTAAAATTTTACAGAAAGTAAACTAATTTACTTAATACCTCGCGTAACTCGAAGGAAGGGACGACATCCAACCGTAAGCGTCCCTTGGAAGCTCCGCCTCTATTCGCGTCCACGCCGAATTTTCTTCGGGATGACTTCGCAAAGCCACGAGTTTCGTGCCGACAAGAACTACTAGATTCTCCAAAGGCACGACAAGAATACCAAGAGAGAGATGGGAAGACTAACCACCAAACGAAGAATGGAATCAAGATTCCGGGAGGAAGGAAGGAGTTGCGCCCGCTTCTTCTTCTTCTTCGGCAGCTGCTTGGTGGATGAAGCTCACGGCAACAAAGGGGTCCTCCTTTTAGGGCCGGCAGCACTAGAGGAGGGAGAGGGAGAGAAGGAGAGAGAGAGAGGGCTTATTTCTAGATCTCTTAGATTAATCTCCAAGCCTTGCCTTGGTTCCTTTATATAGTAGCCTCTCAATCGCCAAGTCTCCTTTTTATGGAATAAATTTTCATAAGAAATTTACCATATAAATTTTTCTATGATTTATTCCATCATGCCAAGTTTTTATTATAATTTAATTTAATAAAAACAAC
>JAGFNQ010000005.1:0-33386 GCA_024364735.1 Boesenbergia rotunda | reverse complement strand
TGATTTGTTCTGATTTGCTTCGCTAATAAATCTGTGAGTGTGCAAATGATACAGAGCTGTGAAGGAGCAAGAAGGAGGGTCAATGGTGACTTTCGCTGCGGCTATTTTGTTTGGTATATGTTTGCAGGCTTCAACGACGTCTAGCATCTGGCAGTGACCTGAAGCTTCAGCTGAAGATGACTTCAGTGTGCTGAGAGCTCAAAAGGTGTCAGAGTGGGTGACAACGTCTGTGTGAGTGGCCTGTGTGTGTGCATCCTAGTATGCAGAAGAGAGGCTTAAGAAGAAGCTGGCGAAGCAGAGGAGACAATGAATGATTAGAGATCGAAGCAAAGGGTTTTGCTGTGGTGTTGTTGTGCTCTCTGTGTTCTTGCTTCTTGCTTGAGTTTTCTGCTGTCCCTTCCTGCTTACTACTATCTACCTTCTCGTTGTCTCTTGTGCTTAACTTATATTCTTCCGAGACGCTTGTGGAGAGGTTACTCCACCGAGAAGGAGAAGTTCTTTAGCCGGATTCACTCCGGGGCCTGATCTGCCGACGATCAAGGGATCACCCACCTCACGGGCACGCCAAGGAGTAGGGGCAAGTTATCCCCGAACCTTGTAAATCCTGGTGTTCATTTCTGTTTTGTTTCTTTCTGTCTGTTTCGTTTTTCCGCTACTAACCTGAGTGCAGAAAGAAAACAAGCCAGAGTTTTTGGTTGGTGGCTATTCACACCCCCCTCTCTAGCCATCCCAGATCCTAACAAATGGTATCAGAGCCAGGTGCTCTTTCAACCAGATTAACATCCTAAGAGAAGATTGTTGGTGCAGGAAGCACCATATCGAACCTTGTTTTGACATTGGCAAAGGGTTCAAAGTTAAGTATTATTGGTTATCTAACGTTGTTCACTAAGTGTGCAGAAAGAAGTCCTAGCGAAGGGCTGCTAGGCACCTGGCGAAGGACTGCCAGGAAACAAAGTCCTAGCGAAGGGCTGCTAGGCACCTGGTGAAGGAATGCCAGGATACAAAGCCCTAGCGAAGGACTGCTAGGCAACTAGTGAAGGGCTGCTAGTCACCAAGTCCTAGCGAAGGACTGCTAGGCAACTAGCGAAGGGCTGCTAGTCACCAAGTCCTAGCGAAGGACTGCTAGGCAACTAGCGAAGGGCCGCTAGTCATCAAAGACCTGGCGAAGGACTGCTAGGCGCCAGGCGAAGGACAGCTTGGCACTGAAGCCCTAGCGAAGGAATGCTAGGCACCGGGCGAAGGACAGCTCGGTATCCAAGACCTGGCAAAGGACCGCCAGGCAAAAGTCCAACCAGAGGAGCGGTTGACATCAGGTACATTCTCCCGAGAGGAGTAGGTGAGGACGCGTTCCCCGTCGAGGGAACAGTAGGCGTCGGTTCGACCTAGGGCTCCATTTTGGAGACCCAAAGTCAGAACCAAGATAGCTAAGGCTGTATAAACTAATATTTTATTATTTTATGGTGTTTTTGTTAGTAATATGAGAGAAGTGTCCTAAGGCAATCGCCTTATGATTGTAATCATTTACTTTAATAAATGAATATTCACTATTTGAGTATACATGTTAATGTATTTGATTGAGATCTTAAACTCATTTACTGAATGTCCGCAATACAATTCACAGCATGAGAGAATTTGTGATGAATTCACAACTAGTGATTATCTCTACATGTGCAATTGAGAAGTATTGAAATTATCCCTAGTCGATGAATTGATAAGTAAGGGCACTATCAATTCTGTTGAGACTAGCATGAGTTATTCTCTAATCAACTGATTCTCACTGGCTGGTGACATTGGGATGTCCGGAGATAAACATGAATGCTAGTTAAGGTAACTAGTTCATTGGAGTGACTGGCTGTAAAACGTCACATGGTAGTCTACATATAGACATGTCAGTGAAGTTATTACTGCAGCTTAAGTGCGATGTTCCTTTGACTTGCGGTGTTCAAGTCATCTTGGTCATGGAGACTTATACTTTAACATCTTAAGCAAGCATCTCCAAGGAGGTATGGACCCAGGATGGTTGGGTATAAGCCGAAGTGCCCGAAGATGTTTGAACAGCCTACAAAGGATTCACCACTCCTTGCGAGGAGATGTATACCCAAGGCCTATCGTCGGATTGTTACTCAAAGCCTCTGGCCAGAGCATGACATGTTCAGAGTATGAGTCTCTGAAATACATGAGAGTAATTAGAATCCATTGGACGAGAAAGACATTACTTGGGCTAGGTGTGACGTAGTCAGCCTAGTGGGGACTGACACATATAGACCATGTCCTGAACTAAGTGGGTATAAGATGGTGAAGGGAATGAGGCACGATTCATTAGAGCTGCTGAAGGGTTTCAGAATTATTTCTGAGGTCAACCGTTGATCTTTCGATTAATTGGGGGTCATGATGTACTACTAGGTGCCACTCATGATCGTTCTATAATTGGTTGATTATAGATGGCCAACATAAATCGAAAGCCTATTTAGTCACATGCACTACGAGTAATCCGAGGGATTTAAAACGAGTTGAAAATTGGATTTTCCAATCAAGAGAAATAAGTCGAATCTGAATTTATCAGAGGAGCATCGGAAGCTTAAAATGGCTAAGTCTTTTGAAGGCTTATTGAACGAATTAAATGAGTTTAATTCGTAATGGTTTAGGCTTGGTGTGGCCGGCCAAAGAGGGTGCCCACCCTCTTTGGTTTGGCCGGCCACAATAAAGGAGGGAAGCCAATTTAATTGATTTAAATTATAAAATAAATCAAGCGCGATTTGTTTTATAAAATTATGGATAAATAAATTTATATAAAGAAATTTATATAAAGAGATTTATTTTCATAGAAATTAAAATAAACCTTGGATTAGTTTATTTTATTTTATTTATAAAAATCAATTATGAATTGATTTTTCCATGATAAAGAAAAATTTATATAATAAATTTATTCTTTTTATGGAAATTAAAATGAACCATGGATTGGTTTATTTTATTTTATAAAATCAATTATGAATTGATTTTTCCATGATGAGAAAAATTTATATAATAAATTTATTCTTTTTATGGAAATTAAAATGTACCATGGATTGATTTATTTTATTTTATAAAATCAATTATGAATTGATCTTTCCATGATAAGAAAAATTTATATAGTAAATTTCTTGAAAAAATTTATTCCATAATAAAAGGGGAGACATGGTTGTTTTTATTATAAAGTTAGTTATAATAAAACTTGGCATAACGGAATAATTCAATAAGAAAATTATTAAGATAAATTTCTTATGAAAAATTTATTCTGTTAAGAGGAGACTTGGCGATAAAGAGGCTACTATATAAAGGTGCATAGGCAAGGCTTGGAAATCAATTCAAGTGATCAAGGATTCTTGCCTAGCCTCTCTTCCTCTCCTTCTCTCCCTCTCCCTCTCCAAGTGGGCGCCGGCCCTAGAAGTTCTTCCTAGGGTTGCCGTGAGCCAACTCCATCAAGAAGGCGCCGAAGAAGAAGAAGAAGCGGGTCGCGACTCCTTCCTTCCTTTCCCCGGAATCTTGATTCCGTTACTTGGTGGTTAGTTTCCATCTCTCTCTCTCTTGATATTCTTGTCGTGCCTTTAGAGAATCTAGTAGTTCTTGTCGGCACGAAACTCGTGGCTTTGCGAAGTCATCCCGAAGAGAACTCGGCGTGGACGCGAATAGAGGCGGAGCTTCCAAGGGACGCTACGGTTGGATCTCATCCCTTACTTCGAGTTACGCGAGGTATTGAGTAAATTAGTTTACTTTCTGCAAAATTTTAATTTATGATCATGTCCACACATCATAAGGTTGCATGCTAGATACGTGGTTAAAATAATTTGAGAAATTATTTATGGTAATTCTTTCGCTACACGTAATTATTTTTTTAAATTACGAACCCGTATCCATGTCAACATGCACCCGGTCCCAACAGTGGTATCAGAGCTCGGTTAGTGTTCGACATAATCATATAATTGTTTTGCGGAAAACTTTATCATGATCACAATTTTGGAAAATTTTTCAATTATGGAAACTTTCCAATTATGATAAATTTTAGATTTAGGAATTTCAAAGTTTGGAAATCCTCATGAAATTTCGCAAACTTTTGAAATATCCTAGTTTCTGAAATTTTATGATAATTGTGAAAACTTCCCATCTTTGGAAACTTTCCAATTTTGGAAATTTTCTATTTTGGAAAATTTCCAAATTTAGAAATATGTAAGTTTTCTTTGTACCAGAAACTTACAATTATTCTGAAAACCTATTATGAAATCTCGCAATTTTGGGCACTTTCTTTCAAGAAAGTCTAGACAAATTTATGGATCATTAATTGACAATTAAATTCGAATTGGTTTTAAATTATTAACAAAATTCTTTATTTTGGATTGAGCCTCGGGGAGCCATCCAATTTAAAGTTAGTTGTTGTAATTTAATTTCCCATTTTGAATAAAATTGTTATCTTTAATTTGGTTACGCCTCAAGGAGCGGACCAAATTGGATTTACGACAAATTTCTTTTCTTTGGGTATCTGAGCCTCGGGGAGCCACCCTTAGAAAATAATTTGTTGTAATTAATTAATCCATAAATAAAATATGTGATCAAATCTTGGAAATTTAGGATAATTTCCTTATTTGATGCTCTTGCATATTGTTGTCTCCAAAATTAATTAGGAAAATGGTTTCCTATAGAGTTTTCTTAAATAAGATTTTCATGAAAATAATATGTGATTGAATTAAGAGAATCAGTCTCTTAATTTAATAAGATTTGATTTAGAGAAATCAAAGTCTTAAATATATTATTTCCGAAATTGATTATGACAATTTAGGAAATTATTTTCCAAAACAATTCCTTGAATAAAGTATGAAATCGGGATTAGGTAATCCGGTTCCTAATCCAATTAATGAGACTTGATAAATTAAGTCACATACATACTTTATTAAGGAAATCGTTAGTCATGACATAATTATATGTTATGAATGTGCTTAGAAAGAAAAGGATGAGACCAAAAATCCCTTACAAAATATTAAGGCCAACACCTTCATTAATATGGTTAGAACCGGAGTTTTGTTTCTCGTTTGGGTTGATGGACACATCCATGCCCGGCTTGAACCTCAACATGTTCAAACCATGGAATTAGTTTATGATTAATATAGTTGGAGTCAGAGGTCAATCCTTAGTTTTGGTTGTTGGACACATCCAAGCCTGACTAAACGGTTGAATGAGCTCCAACCATATTAAAACTATTTCTTGATTAATGGGTCAGCCTTAAGCTTGGAGCATCGATTTGTTGTGCCACAGCCAAGGTCGATGTAAAGAGAGGTGCAGTTGGGTGCTATGTATAATGTTGCATACTTGTTAATGAGTTAACAACCCAATGATTTATGCAAACATTCAATTAGTTGATAGCATAAAGTGATAGTTACATATATGTGATATGTAATCGGTATAATTACCTACCTTCATAGCTAAGAATAACTTGATGGCCACAGCCATGTTGTTCTTATCTATGGTTGGATATCAACCTATTTGGAGATGCTCCTACGATCTCCCGAATTGATAAAAAGGGTTATTCAATTCGAAAAATAAATAGGATTTAATTAATGTATATTGATGCATTCTTTATCATTCTTCTCACATAAGCTCAATTTGTATTTCTAGGATAATCACTCGATCATGTCTTCTCTGAATTTGCGTTCCATTTTGGACACCAATAAGTTAACTAAGGATAAAAGGATTGAAAAGGCACCAAAAGGCACTTGCCATCACTGTGGCAAGGAGGGCCACTGGCGAAGAAACTGTAAGGTTTATCTTGAGTCCTTGAAGAAGAAGGCATCTGATGCCCCATCCTCTTCAGGCATTTTCGTTATTGAATGTCACTCTATTTCCTCGTAGACCTAGGTACTTGATATTGGGTGTAGCTCACATATATGTAATGACATACAAGGGCTAAGGAATAGAAGAAGACTCGTCAAGGGAGAAGCGAATTTGTGAGTTGGAAATGGAGCAAAGATTGCTGCTGTTGCTATCGGAACATATTTGCTAAAGCTCCCTACTGGACGTGTCTTAGAATTGGATAATTGTTATTTTGTTCCTTCGTTAATAAAGAACATTGTATCTATTTCATGTTTGAATGAAAAGGGTTATCATTTAACTTTTAGTAACAATTGTTGTTACATAACTTTAAATGGTGTTCTTTATGGGATCGGAACTTTGTGCAATGGTATCTACACGTTAGATTTATCCGGTGACGTTTTCAATATCGAAGTTAGCAACAAACGTGCTTGAATAGATAATCGAATAGACTCCTACACGTGGCATTGTCATCTTGGCCATGTAAGTAAGAAACGCATGACCAAATTACACCGATGTGGAATTCTGGAATCATTTGAACCCGGTTCATTTGATACATGCGAATCATGCTTAAAAGGCAAGATGACCAAATTACCCTTTTTCGGAAAAGGTAATCCAGTGGGAGAATTGCTTGGTCTAATACATACTGATGTATGTGGACCAATGTCAACTCTTTCACAAGGAGGCTATAGCTACTTCATTACCTTTATCGATGATCACTCATGATTCGGGTATGTGTTCTTGATGAAACACAAATCTGAAGCTTTTGAGAAATTCAAAGAGTTCAGAAATGAAGTAGAGAAACAGCTTGGCAAAAGTATTAAGATACTTCGATCCGATCGGGGTGGTGAATACTTAAGTCAAGAGTTTCAAAATTATCTTAGGGACAATGGGATATTGTCCCAATGGACTCCGCCGTATACACCACAGCATAATGGTGTATCTGAGAGGCGCAACCGAACCTTGATGGACATGGTTAGGTCTATGATGAATCATGCAACTCTTCCAAAATCCTTTTGGGGCTATGCACTTAAGACAGATGTTTACTTGCTAAACAGAGTCCCGACCAAGGTAGTCTCTACTACTCCATATGAGACATGGAATAGTAAGAAACCACACTTAACTCACCTTAAGATATGGGGTTGTCCTGCTTATGTGAAGCGGACTGTATCAGACAAATTGAATGCTAAGTCTGATAAATGTCTATTTATTGGATACCCTAAGGAAACAAAGGGTTACCAATTCTATCATCCCTTGGAACAAAAGGTGTTTGTTTCAAGGCATGTTGTATTTCTGGAAAAAGAATTTCTTTTACAAGAAAACAGTGGGAGTGGCATTGAACTTGATGAAGTTCAAGAAACTCCAATAGACATTACAGAGACACCTAGTCTAAACCCACAACCAATAACTCATAATGATGAGCTATCAGTTGAACCTAAAACAACACCACCTCTTCGTAGGTCAGATAGGACACGCAATATTCCAGAGAGATACGGATTTCTCATAAGTGAATCGAACGACGTGTTACTCATAAGCGATGACGAACCTATCAGTTATGAAGATGTTCTGAAAAGTTCAGAAAGGAACAAATGGCTTGAAGCCATGAAGTCGGAAATGGATTCCATGTACGAAAATCAAGTATGGGACTTGGTTAACCCACCTGAAGGGATTAAGCCCATAGGGTGCAAGTGGGTTTTCAAGAAGAAAATCGACATGGAAGGTAATTATGCTTAAATCCATTCGGATGCTTCTGGCCATAACAGCTCATTATGATTATGAGATATGGCAAATGGATGTGAAAATAACTTTCCTTAATGGAAACCTGCTTGAGGATGTATACATGATACAACCTGAAGGTTTCACATCGGTTGATAAAACCAAAATATGCAAGCTTCGAGATCCATATATGGACTGAAGCAAGCATCCAGGAGCTGGAACATCCGTTTTGATGAGACAATCAAAGAGTTTGATTTCTCACAAAATCCTGACGAACCTTGTGTGTACAAGAAGGTTAGTGAGAGTGCAGTCGTATTCCTAGTATTATATGTCGATGACATATTACTTATAGGAAACGATATATCAGTCTTACAGACAGTTAAAATTTGGTTGTCCAAAACTTTCTCCATGAAAGACCTGGGAGAAGCAACCTACATCCTTGGGATTAGAATCTATAGAGATAGATCAAAACGGTTGCTTGGTCTTTCGCAGTCTACATATATAGACCGAGTGCTAAAAAGGTTTAACATGTCGGAATCCAAGAAAGGTTACCTTCCCATCAGGCATGGGATCAACCTTTCAAAGTCTATGTGTCCGCGCACAGAAGACGAGAGGATTTGCATGAATAAGATTCCTTATGCATCCGCGATAGGATCTATCATGTATGCTATGCTATGTACTAGGCCCGATGTATCGTATGCTCTGAGCGTCACGAGCAGATACCAGTCTGATCCAGGAATGGATCATTGGGCAGCTGTCAAGACAATCCTTAAGTACTTAAGAAGAACTAAGGATGTGTTCCTAATATATGGAGAAGGAGATATGGTAATACGTGGGTATACAGATGCCAGTTTCCAGACAGATAAGGATGACTCCAAATCTCAGTCTGGATACGTATTTACTTTGAATGGAGGCAGAATAAGTTGGAAGAGTTCCAAACAAGACACCGTAGCGGATTCTACCACGGAAGCAGTCTGGATCAAGAAGTTCGTCTCAGAACTTGGAGTGGTTCCAACCATTGATGAAGCAATACCGGTTTATTGCGACAACAATGGAGCTATTGCACAAGCAAAGGAACCAAGGTCTCATCAATGATCCAAACATGTGCTTCGCCGCTATCATCTGATCAGAGAGATTATAAGTAGGAATGATATACAAATTGAGAAAATTCCCACTGAAAGAAATTTAGCGGACCCTTTAACTGAGGCCTTGCCTCAAAGCAAGTTTGAGGGTGATGTTAGAGCCTATGGTATTGGATACCGTAGCGATTGGCATTAGGCCAAGTGGGAGTTTGTTAGTAATATGAGAGAAGTGTCCTAAGACAATCGCCTTATGATTGTAATCATTTACTTTAGTAAATGAATATTCACTATTTGAGTATACATGTTAATGTATTTGATTGAGATCTTAAACTCATTTACTGAATGTCCGCAATACAATTCACAGCATGAGAGAATTTGTGATGAATTCACAACTAGTGATTATCTCTACATGTGCAATTGTGAAGTATTGAAGTTGTCCCTAGTCGATGAATTGATAAATAAGGACACTATCAATTCTGTTGAGACTAGCATGAGTTATTCTCTAATCAGCTGATTCTCACTGGCTGGTGACATTGGGATGTCCGAAGATAAACATGAATGCTAGTTAAGGGAACTAGTTCATTGGAGTGACTGGCTGTAAAACGTCACATGGTAGTCTACATATAGACATGTCAGTGAAGTTATTACTGCAGCTTAAGTGCGATGTTCCTTTGACTTGCGGTGTTCAAGTCATCTTGGTCATCGAGACTTATACTTTAACATCTTAAGCAAGCATCTCCAAGGAGGTGTGGACCCAGGATGGTTGGGTATAAGCCGAAGTGCCCGAAGATGTTTGAACAGCCTACAAAGGATTCACCACTCCTTGCGAGGAGATGTATACCCAAGGCCTATCGTCGGATTGTTACTCAAAGCCTCTGGCCAGAGCATGACATGTTCAGAGTATGAGTCTCTGAAATACATGAGAGTAATTAGAATCCATTGGACGAGAAAGACATTACTTGGGCTAGGTGTGACGTAATCAGCCTAGTGGGGACTGACACATATTGACCATGTCCTGAACTAAGTGGGTATAAGATGGTGAAGGGAATGAGGCACAATTCATTAGAGCTGCTGAAGGGTTTCAGAATTATTTCTGAGGTCAACCGTTGATCTTTCGATTAATTGGGGGTCATGATGTACTACTAGGTGCCACTCATGATCGTTCTATAATTGGTTGATTATAGATGGCCAACATAAATCGAAAGCCTATTTAGTCACACGCACTATGAGTAATCCGAGGGATTTAAAACGAGTTGAAAATTGGATTTTTCAATCAAGAGAAATAAGTCGAATCTGAATTTATCAGAAGCGCATCGGAAGCTTAAAATGGCTAAGTCTTTTGAAGGCTTATTGAACGAATTAAATAAGTTTAATTCGTAATGGTTTAGGCTTGGTGTGGCCGGCCAAAGAGGGTGGCCACCCTCTTTGGTTTGGCCGGCCACAATAAAGGAGGGAAGCCAATTTAATTGGTTTAAATTATAAAATAAATCAAGCGCGATTTGTTTTATAAAATTATGGATAAATAAATTTATATAAAGAAATTTATATAAAGAAATTTATATAAAGAGATTTATTTTCATGGAAATTAAAATAAACCTTGGATTGGTTTATTTTATTTTATTTTATAAAATCAATTATGAATTGATTTTTCCATGATAAAGAAAAATTTATATAATAAATTTATTCTTTTTATGGAAATTAAAATGAACCATGGATTGGTTTATTTTATTTTATAAAATCAATTATGAATTGATTTTTCATGATGAGAAAAATTTATATAATAAATTTATTCTTTTTATGTAAATTAAAATGAACCATGGATTGGTTTATTTTATTTTATAAAATACATTATGAATTGATTTTTCCATGATAAGAAAAATTTATATAGTAAATTTCTTGAAAAAATTTATTCCATAATAAAAGGGGAGACATGGTTGTTTTTATTATAAAGTTAGTTATAATAAAACTTGGCATAACGGAATAATTCATAAGAAAATTATTAAGATAAATTTCTTATGAAAAATTTATTCTGTTAAGAGGAGACTTGGCGATAAAGAGGCTACTATATAAAGGTGCATAGGCAAGGCTTGGAAATCAATTCAAGTGATCAAGGATGCTTGCCTAGCCTCTCTTCCTCTCCTTCTCTCCCTCTCCCTCTCCAAGTGGGCGCCGACCCTAGAAGTTCTTCCTAGGGTTGCCGTGAGCCAACTCCACCAAGAAGGCGCCGAAGAAGAAGAAGAAGCGGGTCGCGACTCCTTCCTTCCTTCCCCCGGAATCTTGATTCAGTTACTTGGTGGTTAGTTTCCATCTCTCTCTCTCTTGATATTCTTGTCGTGCCTTTGGAGAATCTAGTAGTTCTTATCGGCACGAAACTCGTGGCTTTGCGAAGTCATCCCGAAGAGAACTCGGCGTGGACGCGAATAGAGGCGGAGCTTCCAAGGGACGCTACGGTTGGATCTCATCCCTTACTTCGAGTTACGCGAGGTATTGAGTAAATTAGTTTACTTTCTGCAAAATTTTAATTTATGATCATGTCCACACATCATAAGGTTGCATGCTAGATACGTGGTTAAAATAATTTGAGAAATTATTTATGCTAATTCTTCCGCTGCACGTAATTATTTTTTTTAAATTACGAACCCGTATCCATGTCAACATGCACTCGGTCCCAACAGTTTTGGACTAACCCTGGATGCAGGACCGAAGGAACGAGTGTCTGCAGCTCAGAGAGACTCAAAGGAATGAGGCAACAGCTGACCAGGGCGCCCGGAGTGTCCCGGGCGCCCCCAAGGTGAACACAAAACACATAAAACAAGAACAGGCTTCGACAGCTCATCTCCCGGGCTCCCCCGTGCTCCCGGGCGCCCCCGCTGCTCCCGGGCGCCCCCAGCGCTCCAGGCGCCCCCAGCGCCAACTACCGAAGCAGCTCCCCTCAAAGCCAACAGATGAAAGTTTGACCCAGTCAATACGGGCGCCCCGAGTGCTCCGGGCCAGTCAAAGCTGATCCCGAATGTAAAGGGATCAGAAGCTGACCGAGCAACTACCGGATTAACTGACACGTGGGGGGGGCGCCCTCGACGTTTCGGGCGCCCCCAGGGCTATATAAAGGGCCCTCGACCCCAAGGCTCAGAGCAACACTTGATTCAACGCTTCTACGCTCTTCTGCTCTCGCGCCTCGCTCCGGAAACCTCCCAACTCGAGCCGACGACGTCCCGCTGTTCCGAAAAAGACAACCTACATCGGACATCGGTAAAAGAAGAGCTTTTTGTTTTTAAAAGTTTAACTTGCTACATTTGTAATTCAATACTGTAAACTGTTATTGCGCGATTATAGTATTGCCCGCAGTAAACGGTCAACGACCGTGGGCCTTGGAGTAGGAGTCAACCTAGGCTCCGAACCAAGTAAAAATCACTGTGTTTGTGTGTTTGTTTTTAATCTTCCGCTGTGCAATTTCTCTATCTCAAATCCGAACACTTTCCGATATTCACCCTCCCTCTATCGGTTCTCTCGATCCAACAAGTGGTATCAGAGCGGGGAAGTTAAAATTTTGTGCAACCACCAGTTTGAAAATTTTTCGGATTTTTTATTTTCTTTTTCTCGTTCGAATTTCTTCTAAATCTTTCATTCGATTTTTTTTTCGTTAATTGAGGTTGGTGCAACACCCCTCGTTATTTTATTTTCCTTATCCCGCACTACTAATCCAAGATCAAGTCTTGGGAATTTTTTTTCTTGTAAAGTTATTCTTTTCAGATTAAATAGTCAATCAAGAATGGAACAGTGCACGTCCACCACTCTTCTCTGGGAAAAATTTCAACACCTGGAGAAGTCTAATGGAATCCCACCTGAAGGCCAATCTGGAACTTTGGTTGATAATCCAAACGGGGTTCACGTTCCCCACAGAAGAAGGAACATCAATCACTTGGGATAAATTGCACGAACCAACTCTGAGAAAAATTGAGACTGATGCCAGGGCAACAGTAATCTTACAATGCGGCCTATCCAAAGAAGAACTGAAGCGGGTCGGATCCTTCAACTGTGCCAAAGAGATGTGGGAAAAGCTAAACAATCTACACGAAGAGAGCTCCGATGTTGAGATCTTAGAAGCTCAAGAACAAGTAGCTGAGATTGACTTAACACCCAACGTCGAAATCGAACCAGAGTCAAACGACGAGTTTACTGTGACAAAAATGGTAACTAATTTTGAATTTTTTCCAGAATTACAATTAAATAATCAGACTAATACTATAATGGCCGAGGAAGGTATAAGTTCAAATGCAGGAAAAACTCCAAAGAAGAAGCTTCAACCTGTACCTGAGTCTGACTCAGACTCGGAATCAGAAGACAGTAAAGAAGATCGACCCAAACTGGTCTGATTAGCTCGTGATCATTACAAGAGTACTGGACAAACGATCGGGAAAGGTAAGTTTTCAATATTTGAAAATCTAATACTTATCTCAAATAACATGATTGATTCAAATAAATTAGTTAAGGTTAATATATTAGAAAACTTAATTCATAACCATGCTGATTTCAAGAAAACAGAGTTTTATTTCGATTATGATGTAACGTAGATCATTTTTGTCTCGTTTGCTTTAATTGTGTGTTGCATTTTATTTTATTTTATTTTATGTTGCTTAGAATTAGGACTGGTTTGTTTAAGGACTGAACCAACTTAACTGAAATTTGACAACATAGTATTGGGTGGCGATGAGATGATAGTACGTTAAGGAAACCAATTCTAATAAAGTCAAGTATTCTTTACTTGGTCTCTTTAGACTGGTGAAACTAGCCGAAGCTACCGATCCAAGACGCAAACTAGTTAGACCAGAAGTTACCAAAAAGTAATTTTGAAGATGAAATTTCACTAAAAAGCTTTGTCTAGGAAAGAGTTGATGATCCAATAAGGCTACGGCCAAAGAAGGTCTTGTGCCTCGCCAAGACCTGGAAGCAAATTTTTAAAATTCAAATTCAATTTACTCTTTGTTAAATTCGAATCTAATACAAATTTTCAGTTAATTTTAGATTCAAATATCTCTTTTCAAAACAAATTTAAATTGGGTTTAAAAATTAATTTAACTTTTCAAAATTAATCATGGTATTTTCAAAATAAATCCTTCTATTAAAATATGCATCTCACAAAACAGTTAAGGATATCCTATTTTGCCACTTAGAAATGGGTGAGATGCTTAGGACCTAAAAGTTGAGTCCAACCCAACCAACTAATTCAGATTAATCAAACTAAAATTAATTCAATTAAATCAAAATCAAAACTTAATTAAATCAAAATCAAATCAATTAAATCTTAATTAAATCAATTAAATTCAATTAAATCTTAATAAATTAAATTTAATTCAATCAAATTCAAATTTAATTCATCTGACTTTTAACATTCAAATTTAATTTAACTAACTTTTAAAATTCAAAGTTAAAATTCTAATTAATTTCAAAATCCTCAAAAATCATTTTATTAAACTAAGGTTTAATGTTTCAAAATTAACCATTTTATTGTTAAAATTAAATATTTGTCTCACACAACCCATAAGGTTAACATGTTTGACCTCGTAGAATTGGGTGAGACATCTAGGACCTAAAAGCATGATTCACTATCCTTTTTTTTTAAAAAGAAGGGGGGTTGCAAAAGTTATTCAAACTTACCTTTAATTTTTAATTTATTGTACTATACCCTACTTTTCATTCCTAACAATTTTTTTTCATCACAATAAATAGAGTCTAGGGCTTGTTCTGATTCAGTCATTAACTTGGTCAAAATAGTCAACCCTAGTCCACATAGTCAAACTCGGTCAACACTGATATCCCTTAAGGAACTTAGATAAAAGTCAGACTGTGTCAGATACAAGGGGAGTTCCTCTTAATCTTTTTCGAAAAATTCAGATTTTTTCAAAAACCTTATGCTCTAAAACTTATTATCATCTCAAAATAAGGTTTTCAAAAGTTGACTAAAAAACCCTCATATATTACTATCTATTTGAAAAATTAACATCATGATTTTCAAAAACTATGCTATCATTCCAAGTTGTGTTTTCAAAAATTTATCTCCTTGAAAGTTATCATACTCAGAAGGTTATTCAAAATTATTCTTTTGATTTTAATGAACCCTAAAGACACAGAGGAAGGTCCACTTCATGATCTACAAGGACTCCTAGGATGTGTCAAATTTAGGGGGAGTTTGAGTCAAAAGAAGAATTTCTGATATTTTAATGTTATTAGATAATTCTTATGATCAAACCCTAAAACTCAGAGGAAGATCGCTTGTAGTCAACAAGCTTCCTAGGACTGGGTCAAGGGGAAGATCAAATTAAAAGAATTATTGAACATTTTCAAAACTATATGTTTTCATGCACTGCAAGTTTAAAATCCGTTTGAAAACTTAAATAATTTTTTTAAAAAATACTATTATTTTATTTTTCAAAATTCTTGTGGCTTATAATATTTACTTGGGTTGAAAAATTTCCAGGACACTTAGAAAAATGTCCTTGTAGTTAACAAGGTTTCCTGGGATTGTATCAGACTGGAAAAGATAAGTCAAGTAATTTTCTTTAATATTTTAAAAAGTACTTATGTTTTTCAAATTCATAATATCTTTCAAGATACTTATATCTTTCAAAAAGCTCAATAAAATACTTGCATTTTTGTGCATTTTTCAAAATATTCAGAACAAGTAAACTTATTGCTTATCATATACACTTGACTCCAATTATGATTTTGAGCATAAATTTTTCAGTCTTTCAAAATTTTGTTACTTTGAAATTATCATAACTCTTGACATTATTTCGCTCAAATTTTTTTCAAAGACTGACAAGCTCTGATACACAAATTTTAAATGTCTTTCAAAATATATTTTTCAAAAATTTCTTTATTGATATATGACCAAGGGGGAGAGTAGAAAAAGTGAAATTAAATTATTTCTTAAACTTTTTCCCCTTTTCAAAGAAAGTTTTTTTGAATCGTCTAAAACATAAGGAGAAGAATCTCACATTAAGGGGGAGAGAAAGGAATGAGAGAAATTTTTTTTTCAAAAAGTGCTTCAAAAGTTTCTAAGTATTTCTAAATGTTTCAAATTTCTGTTAAATGTATGTCTTCTCCTAAGTAAATTTTTTTTCTTAGTAAACAAAATTTGTCTAAGCAAAAACTTGTTGAAAGATTTTGCCAAATATTTCCCAGTAAAGTTTTTTTGGTGAAAAACTTGTCTAGAAATTTTTTAAAGATCTTGTTTTCCAAAATGCACAAAGTATTTCCAAACAAATATTTCTAAGTGTGCAAAAATTTTTGGTAAACAAATTGTTTTTGGGAAATTTGCCTTCAAAATTTTGCCTAAGTTTTGCAAAGCCTTGTAAGTAAAAGTTGTTTAACAAAATGTAGGCTTGCAAAACTTTTTAAATTTTTACCTTGTTCACCCATGGTTGTTTTTGATATATGTCAAAGGGGGAGGAAAGGTCAAAGTTAAGTATTTTATAACACAAGTATTCAGGGTTTAGGGGGAGTATGAGAATTAAAGGATTTTTTTTTTCAAAATCTTACCTTATGTTATTAACTGTTATAAAGTTTTTTATTTAACGTTGAATTGTGTAAAATTGCTATACTTCATTTTTACCTTATGTTCTTAACTGTTGTAATTTTAACTTAACTTTGAATTGGGTTGCCATAAATCAAAAAGGGGGAGATTGTTGGTGCAGGAAGCACCATATCGAACCTTGTTTTGATATTGGCAAAGGGTTCAAAATTAAGTATTATTGGTTATCTAACGTTGTTCACTAAGTGTGCAGAAAGAAGTCCTAGCGAAGGGCTGCTAGGCACCTGGCGAAAGACTGCCAGGAAACAAAGTCCTAGCGAAGGGCTGCTAGGCACCTGGCGAAGGAATGCCAGGATACAAAGCCCTAGCGAAGGACTGCTAGGCAACTAGCGAAGGGTTGCTAGTCACCAAGTCCTAGAGAAGGACTGCTAGGCAACTAGCGAAGGGCTGCTAGTCACCAAGTCCTAGCGAAGGACTGCTAGGCAACTAGCGAAGGGCTGCTAGTCACCAAGTCCTAGCGAAGGACTGCTAGGCAACTAGCGAAGGGCCGCTAGTCATCAAAGACCTGGCGAAGGACTGCTAGGCGCCAGGCGAAGGACAGCTTGGGACTGAAGCCCTAGCGAAGGAATGCTAGGCATCGGGCGAAGGACAGCTCGGTATCCAAGACCTGGCAAAGGACCGTCAGACAAAAGTCCAACCAGAGGAGCGGTTGGCATCAGGTACATTCTCCCGAGAGGAGTAGGTGAGAACGCGCTCCCCGTCGAGGGAACAGTAGGCGTCGGTTCGACCTAGGGCTCCATTTTGGAGACCCAAAGTCAGAACCAAGACAGCTAAGGCTGTATAAACTAATATTTTATTATTTTATGATGTTTTGGACTAATCCTGGATGCAGGACCGAAGGAACGAGTGTCTGCAGCTTAGAGAGCCTCAAAAGAATGAGGCAACAGCTGACCAGGGCGCCCGGAGTGTCCCGGGCGCCCCCAAGGTGAACACAAAACACATAAAACAAGAACAGGCTTCGACAGCTCATCTCCCGGGCGCCCCCGTGCTCCCGGGCGCCCCCAGCGCCAACTACCGAAGCAGCTCCCCTCGAAGCCAACAGATGAAAGTTTGACCCGGCCAATACGGGCGCCCCGGTCAAACCTGATCCCGAATGTAAAGTGATCAGAAGCTAACTGAGCAACTACCGGATCAACTGACACGTGGGGGGGGGGCCCCCGACATTCCGGGCACCCCCAGGGCTATATAAAGGGCCCTCGACCCCAAGGCTCAGAGCAACACTTGATTCAACGCTTCTACGCTCTTCTGCTCTCGCGCCTCGCTCCGGAAACCTCCCAACTCGAGCTGACGACGTCCCGCTGCTTCGGAAAAGACAACCTACATCGGACGTCGGTAAAAGAAGAGCTTTTTGTTTTTAAAAGTTTAACTTGCTACATTTGTAATTCAATACTGTAAACTGTTATTGCACGATTATAGTATTGCCCGCAGTAAACGGTCAACGATCGTGGGCCTTGGAGTAGGAGTCGACCTAGGCTCCGAACCAAGTAAAAATCATTGTGTTTGCGTGTTTGTTTTTAATCTTCCGCTGTGCAATTTCTCTATCTCAAATCTGAACACTTTCCGATATTCACCCCCCCTCTATCGGTTCTCTCGATCCAACAAAGATGGCTTTGAGAGGAGAAGGTTTCAACACCAACAGACCACCTTTCTTTGATGGAGCAGACTTCCAGTATTGGAGATCAAGAATGGAGTACTATCTGAAAAATGACATTGGCATGTGGTTTTCAGTCAAGGAGGGATTCACTCCTCCAAAGGATGCTGAGGGCAAGGAGCTCGAGTCATCAAGGTGGTCAGCCGAACAAACCAGAAAAGGTGAGGCTGATGCTAAGGCAGTGGCCACCCTGCAGTGTGGGATGACCAAGGAGCAACTCATCAAGGTTGGTCCCTTCTCAAGTATCATAGATCTATGGAACAAACTCATAGAGCTACATGAAGGCACTCGAGACTCTCGGATAGCGAAGAGGGATCTCTTCCTCAACCAACTCCAGAACCTTTCCATGAAAGATTCTGAAATCGTGAGCGAGCTCCATGGTCGATTCAAGGAGATCCTCAACGGCTTGCACTCAATCGATGAGAAGGTCGAGAACCGTGACCTTGTAAGGTATGTACTCAAGTCTTTCCCTAAGAATGCCTTGTGGTCATCCATGGTGGATGCCTACAAGGTATCCAAGGATCTTTCCATTGTAAAATTAGACGATTTCTTTTGTGAAATGGAGTTACATGAAATTGCTAACAAAGGCCCAAAGGAGAAGGGTATTGCTCTAGTAGCAGGGGACAAAGGAAAGAAGAAAAAAGAAAAGAAGAAGGAGAAGGAGGTCTCTTCTTCTTCATCCGAATCCGATGAGGAAGGGAGCGAGTCTTCATCAACCGAGATGGCGAACTTGTGAGAAGAATGATGAGAAAGAGTCGACGCTACAAGGGGAAAGGTAAAACAAGTGAAAATAATATTGATAAAACTAACATCACTTGTTATGGATGTAGCAAGAAGGGGCACTATAGAAGTGAGTGTCCAAAACTTAAGAAAAAAGAGGAGAAGACAAAGAAGAAGAAGGCATTGAAGGCCACATGGAATGAGTCCTCATCGAGCTCATCCGAGGAGGAGAAGGAGGAGAAGAGCACTCGCCACGTGGCTCCTATGGCATTAGAAGAGTCAAACATGGAGAGTGGTGACGAATCAAGTGATCCATCAACCATGACTTCATCATCTTCGGATGATGAAGAGGTAATCTCTCCTGAACTTGATAAGTGTTATAGAACTATTACTTGTTTAACTACTTTGCTTAAGAAATCTAAGGACAAGGTAAAATCCTTAAAATTAGAATTAGAACAATTGAGAACCTCCAAGGATGATGATATAGATGATTTACATGTTGAGGCCCTTGAGGATGAGAACAAGGCCTTAAAGAGTAAAATTGAAAAACTCAAGAATCTTCTTGGGAAATTTTCAACTAGCTCTAAGACCTTGGACATGATCCTTAACGCTCAAAGAGCGGTCTACAACAAGGCCGATATAGGTTACCGACCTAAGGAACCTAGTTTTGTGTCATTGATGTCTAGAACTCAATTTAGATCACCAAATGTTTCTAGGGTTCAAGGACTTAGAAAGAAAATGACCAAGGCATGGGTGCCAAAGACTTGCATTGTAGGTGCATTAGGTCCCAAGGTTTGGGTACCTAAATCATCTATCTTTCGTGTTGTGTAGGCATTGATTGAGGGGGAGTATCTATCAACTTGGTTTGTTGATAGTGGGTGCTCTAAACACATGACCAGGGATAAATCGTTATTCACTACCCTACAAAGTAAAAGTAGAGGTAATGTATCATTTGGTAACAATGTTAGTCTTAAGGTTGTAGGAATAGGTGGCATTCAAATATCCGAATGTCTTAGGATCAAGAATGTTCTTTTAGTCAAGAGGATGACCTTCAATCTCCTAAGTGTTAATCAATTGTGTGATACGGGATACACAATTGAATTTCACCCAAGTCAGTGTCTAGTTAGACACAATGACACACATGACACAGTACTAGTAGGCACAAGAGTAGATAACATTTATCAAGTCTCTTTTAAAAGTGATATTAATGCCTCTGTTAAGTGTTTCATGTCAAAAGAAGAAGAATCTTGGCTTTGACACCGGAGGTTGGCTCACATAAACATGAAGAACATCCGGAAATTGGCCAACAAGGGACTTGTACGAGGCTTGCCGAGCATCAAGTACGAGAAAGAAAAATTATGTGATGCATGTCAAATGGGTAAGCAAACAAAAGCGTCTCATAAAGGTAAAAAAGCATTGTAAGTACCTCTACCGCTTTAGATTTATTGCATATGGACTTATTTGATTGTAGTACCATAGTTTCATTGAATGGTAGTAGATATTGTTTTGTGATTATTGATGACTATACTAGATATACTTGGACCTATTTTCTAAAACATAAGGACCAAACCTTAGACATTTTTATTTCTTTTTTGTAGAAGAATTGAGAATGAAAAATCTACAACAATCAAAACCATTAGGAGTGATCATGGAGGTGAATTTCAAAATCATAGGATTTTAGAATTTTGTCAAGAAAAAGGATATAGACATGAGTTCTCTACTCCTAGAACACCGCAGTAAAATGGTGTTGTAGAGAGGAAGAACCGAGTCTTATAAGAGGCTGCACGAAGCATGCCTAATGAGTACTCTATATCGAGCTACTTATGGGCTGAAGCTGTAAACACAGCTTGCTATGTGCAAAATCGAGTCATTATCCATAGGTTTTTAGGAAAGACTCCACATGAACTTTGGTTTGGAAGACCGCCTACAGTTAAACATCTCCGGGTGTTTGGGTATAAGGTGTTCATTCTAAACACCAAGGACCATCTTGGGAAGTTCACAGCAAAAGCTGATAAAGGGATACTGGTCGGGTATTCCCTTGTCAGCAAAGCTTACCGAGTCTACAACAAGAAATCTAAGTTAGTTGAAGAATCTTCTGATGTTGTATTTGAGGAGATCCCAAAAGTGATTGATCATTCAGGAGATGTAGAATGAGTCCAATTCGAACTTAGGAAATTAGGATTGGATGAAAGTCCAAGTATTGGAGATGTTGTGGATGAGTCTGATAATGGTGAGCCTAGATTACATGGAGCTCAGCCTAACCTTGAGTCTGAGCCTGTGTCTAGTGAAACCATCCAAGAAGGACCTCTAACACCAAGGCAAACTAGGTTAGCCTCTAGTCAACCCCAAGATCAAATTGTTGGAGATATCCATCATGGGGTTAGAACTAGATTATTCTTTAGGAATGAGGCTAATGAGGTCGCCTTGATCTCTGAAATTGAACCTAGAATAGTTGACGAGAGATTACATGATCTCGATTGGATTATTGCGATGCAAGATGAGTTAAGTCAATTTGAGAGAAGCCAAGTTTGGGATTTAGTTCCTTGACCTAAGAAGACCACAATTATTGGAACTAAATGGGTCTTCAAGAATAAATTGAACCATAAGGGAGAAATCGTAAGAAACAAGGCACGCTTAGTAGCCAAGGGCTATAGTCAAGTTGAAGGCCTTGATTACGATGAGACCTATGCTCCCGTGGCACGATTGGAGTCCATTCGATTGATGCTTGCATTTCCAGCACATAGAAGTTTCAAACTCTATCAAATGGATGTGAAATCGGCCTTCTTAAATGGTTTCATTAAAGAAGAGGTCTATGCTGAACAACCACCGGGGTTTGAAAATTTCGAATTTTCAAACCACATGTTTAAGCTAAAGAAGGCTCTTTATGGGCTAAAACAAGCACCTCGTGCTTGGTATGAGCGGTTGTCAACATTTTTAATTGAAAAATGCTTCGTGAGAGGTCAAATAGACCCCCTACACTATTTCTATGTAGAGATGGTGATAATATTTTTGTAGCCCAAGTATATGTCGATGACATAATTTGTGGCTCCAACAACAAGGGTTATTTGATTGAGTTCATTGAACACATGGAGAGTGAGTTTGAGATGAGTCTAGTGGGAGAATTGACTTTCTTCCTTGGGCTTGAAATCAAACAAACAAGAGATGAAATTCATGTGTATCAATCCAAATATACTCAAGAGATGCTCAAGAAATTCCATATGAGTGACTCAAAGGAGGTAACCACTCCCATGGCGACTAACACGCGATTAGATAATGATGAGAGTGGGAAGCCAGTCGATTTGGCCCAATATAGAAGTATGATAGGTAGTTTGCTATACCTCACAGCGAGTCGCCCAAATATTCTTTTTGTTGTGGGTATGTGCGCTAGGTACCAAGTATGTGCCAAGGAATCTCATTTGATTGCTGTTAAGAGAATTTTGAGATATCTTAAGGGCACTATTGGGTTGGTCTATAGTACCCCCATACAGAGTCTTTTGATTTGATAGGCTATACCGATTCCGACTATGTTGGATGCAAGTTGGATCGAAAAAGCACAAGTGAGGGTTGCCAATTCTTAGGATCATCTTTAGTGAGTTGGTCAAGTCGGAAGCAACATTGTGTTGCTCTCTCCATGACAGAGGCGGAGTATATTGCCATGGGAGAGAGTGTATCACAATTGTTGTGGATGATACACACTTTAGAGGACTATGAATTGTCTTACAAGGGTGTGCAAGTGTTGTGTAACAACATAAGCACCATAAACCTTACAAAAAATCCAGTCCACCATTCAATGACCAAACACATTGAAGTGCGTCATCACTTCATTAGAGATCATGTTGCTAGAGGAGATATTGTACTCTCACATGTAGAGTCAAAGTCTAATCTAGCGGACATTTTCACTAAACCACTCCCCGAAAGTGAATTTAGCTTCTTAAGGGGGAGTTAGGGATGTGTAGTGCACAATAGGATCATGGTAAAAACCCTTCACAATCATTCCTAATTGGTGGGCAGCTTGGGGACATCTCACAAAAACTATAAGGTCTAACAAAATAGTTTTGTATTGCTAGAAATGGGGTGAGATGTTAGGATAACCAAATTGATCAAAATGTATCATGCATCCCTTGAACAATGAGGTTGAAGAGATAATAATCATTAATTTGACCAAGTATAGGGAAAACCAATGCATAATACTTGTGTATTTGGTTCCAAGAACATACTTGGACATTCCAATCAAGTAAAATTGATTGGAGCATTGCTTGATACAAACTTCAAACTTGATTTGGGGTTTTAATCGATCTCAGGAGTTTTTGGCAAAGTTCAATTGGCTGGAACATTGCTTGATACAAACTTGGTAAGGGTTTTTGAATCCATAAGGAAACGACTTTCACTTGATTCAGGGGGTGTTTGAAACAATTTAGGGTTTTGGGGTGTTTGAAACAAACTTGTTTTTGGAACGTATCAGAGTTTCAGAAACTCATATGAAATCTGATCGGTCCATAGATTGATCAGGAATCACCCTGATCGGTCATGGTGACCGATCTGAAATCGTTTTGATCGGTCCTTTTCTGATCGGTTCTTAGAAGTCTTTCTGTATCAAACCTGATCGGTCCACAGACCGATCAGGACTCTCCCTGATCGGTCAAGGAGACCGATCAGGCTTTTCTTGATCGGTCAAGCAGACCGATCAGGCTCTTCCTGATCGGTCAAGCAGACTGATCAGGGCTCCTCTTGATCGGTCTGGAGACCGATTAGGAGTCTTCTGATCAGTCACGGTGACCGATCAGACTGTTGGAGCAATCGGCCCTAAGATGGTCCGGAGTGACCATAGGTTTTGATGTTTGGGCAAAGGGTTTAAGTTAGATTTCCCCTTGTATTCTTATATGTGTATGTTAAGTGTGCAGGTTGTACAGGTTACACATATGGACTTGACTGGACGGTCTTGGTACGGTGAAGGATGGCATAGAGGCAAGCTGGAGGCTTGCGTGCGCATCCGAGGGACCTTGGTGAGCAGGGACGATGAGCTGATGGGCGCGGACTTTGAGGCATGCGTGAAGGATGGCATGGAGGCAAGCTGGAGGCTTGCGTGCATCCGAGGGACGGGAGCCGAAGATGAAGAGGGCGCGAAGGCAATAGTCGAGGCTACGGATGAGGAGTCAGTCGAGTCGTAAGGATCGAGTGCTGTGTGAATGTACTCGGGAAGGGGTTCAGCTAGGGACCAGTCGACTGCCCTGGGGGCAGTCGACTGGTAGGTGGCTGGTGAGCTGGCAAATTCGAACGTTGGGGGTGTCAACGGTCGAATTTGGCTGGCACCAGTCGACTGCCCTGGGGGCAGTCGACTGGTAGCGAGAAATCAGCCCCGAGTCCTATTTAAAGAGGACTTCGTGGTGGCTGAGTTTCTTGATGAATCTTGCTTGGATAAGGCAAGATAGTAGTCTACTTTGTTCTCTAAGTGTCCTTGGTGTTGTGGCGAGGTTTCTCCACCCACAAGGAGCGACGAGTTCTAGCCGGAGGTTATCCGGGGTTTGATCCGTCGAAGGATTGTTGGATTAATCACCCGGCTGGGGTGGATACCAACTCAATACGGTTTGTTAGCATTGTATTTATTGTTTTATTTGTATTTCCGCTGCGCTAACAATCTTGTAGGAAGAGGAGGTTCAAAAATCGCTATTCACCCCCCCCCCTCTAGCGGACGTTGACGATCTTACAATTGGTATCAGAGCGAAGGACCGCTCTTGATCGGACTAACCGCCGAGGGAGCATACGCTAGAGGAAATGGAAGGTGAAGGTCCACTTGGGGACGAGATCTACACACCACCGGCCTACGACAATGAAGATTTTGCATATTGAAAGGCGAGGATCGAGACGTGGGTCGGAATGGATTGGGCATGCCGAATTGCGCTTGAAGAGCCCTTCGAAGTTCCAAAGGACAAGCACGGGAAGAAGCTTCGTCCTAGATATTGGGACAAAGAGCAACAAGAACAATTCCGGGCCAATGAGAAGGTAACAAATATTTTGGTTGATATATTACCTAACGACATCTTGAGTTGTGTAGGGTCATATCAAAGTGCATGTGAATTATGGAGCAAGGTGAAGGAGTATCATGAGACTCCTACAAAAATTCAAGAGCCTAAGGAGAAAAGCCCCGTGATTCAAGAAGAGGAAGAAGAAAGTGAAGAATCGTCAACCTTCTCATGAGAAGAAGAGGAAGAGGTCTCCACCTCAAGGATTGAGGGGGAGGAGAGATCCACTTCCATGCCAGATCAAGAGGAGGCATCCACATCATCAAAAGTTGAAGAAGTCTCAACCTCCACCAAAGTAAGGAACAAAGATCACATTATATGCTTTGGTTGCAATGAAAAGGGGCACTACAAGGATAAGTGCCCAAAAGGTAAAAAGGAGGTACTCTCTAAACCCGGGTCCATTCGACTAAAATCTAACATGAATTGTAGGAATGGAGGAGCCCAAGAGAGAAAAATGAAGATTAGATGCTTCACATGTGGTGAGCTAGGGCACTACCACACCAAGTGCCCAAAGAAAGGTGAAATAAAGAAAATGGAGCATCTAAGAAGATGGGAGAAAGAAAAAAGAAAGAAGAGAAGAAGTCTACATCAAGGAGGGACTACAAGGGTAAGGGAGGTAATTCCTAACCCTAGATTAAATTGTCATTCATATTTAAGTTCCTCCATGAATGCTAAGAATCATGCCAATTACTCATCCATGAATATTAGAAATAATGCAAATCATTCATCCATGCATGCTAGATTTCATGAAAATTATCTTTTTGTGCATAACCATGGTTTTAAATATCATGATAGGAATAAGGATAACAAGGTAGATACATATCTTAAGAAAAGCATGCATCATGGTGAATCTAAGACCTGTGTATCCAAGGCTAAAGGCATTAACCCCAAGGGAGGGAAACAAATGCCTAAGAAAATGGGTAGTTCTAGGAATGTCCAAAGTGGGCATATGGACTACAAGGTTAAAGGTCTAGAGAGGGAAAATCAAGTCTTGAGGGCAAGACTTGATACATTAGAAAAAGCCCTAGAAAGATTCACGGTTGGATCTAAGGGCTTAGACATGGTGTTGGGTAGCATCAAACCCAACTATGATAGATCGGGATTGGGGTACCGATCTAACACCTCCAAGGGCAATGGAAAGAAGTATGTTGGGAAAACATACAATCTTAGTAAGGAGGGAAGGCCCAAGGATGGCAAGGGGGTGCCATCCAAAGGGAAAGAGAAGGACTTAACCAAAGACAAGGTGTCTAAGGTTAAGAGAGTCCGTTTTGTAGGCCAAGAATCACCGAAGGCACACCGGTGTGGTCTAATGTGGGTTGAGTCATCTAGGGAGATGGCTAGGGCTCAGAGCTCAAGGGGGAGCTCTAGGAGTCTTTGGGGTCCATGGTAAATGGATCTCAAAAGTTTCTCCCTTAGGAAATTAGGTGAAATGTGCCAAAAAGAGTTGGAAGACTTAGGTAAGTTTTAATTCTAGATTTTGGCACATCAAAAGGAGAATTTAGGGAGAAAAGGTGAAAAAGGAGCTATAATTCAGAAAATTGAGGTTAAATGTGTGAATACCATGTAATTCAATTATTGAAATAACTTAAGGTCAAGGATAAGAGGATACATTAAGAAGAAGTCGAAATTAGAACTTTTGAGATGAGTTTGAATGACACATTTTAGAGAGAGTTGAGTTTCGTGCCAATCTTGGGATCCGGAGTACATTTGTTTGGAAAAGTAATTTTCCCAAGTAGACATTGGCCCCACAAATCTCCCCACGAAATTTCATAATTTTTGGAGATTTGTAGAATTAGTTGGGGATTTCTGAAATTGGGCTGAAAAACCTGAAATTCAGGTATCAGTCGACTGCCCTGGGGGCAGTCGACTGGTAAGAGCCCAGAAACATTCTGTGAGTTTTGAGAGTCGGCTGCCACAGGGGCAGTCGACTGGTATGTAGGCTGGAATAGGAAAATGACTATTGGATGATAGAATATAATGTCTAAATTAAAATCCTTGATTATACTGGTTGAGTTAAGGTTTGACTCATGGTTTAATGGATCGTATGAAATGAAACTATATGGGTATCATGGAATTCAAGGGAGACTTTCATCATATTAAGAATATGGATAAAGAAATAAATTGAGGACAATTTCATGTGTCGAATTATGATGGGTAGATTTGACAAACACATGGAATTAGAAACGAATTTGAAAGTAGATACTTAATGCAAAATCCTTATGAAACTTAGATGTGTACCAAAAGTCAAGCACACTTGATATTTCCATGATATCATATTTTTCTAGGATAGGGTATATCCTAGCAAGTGTGTTTGCAAAATTTAGAGTTTTTAGACTTTTGTTGAGTTCTTTTTAGCACATAGGGAAAGATTGCCTCGGGCAATGCTATAAGAGTGTCAAAGGGGGAAAGAACTCGGATGTTGGGTTGTGTATGACTCAACGTGGTGTCTAGGAGGTTAAGTTGGGTAGAACTTGACCTGGGAAAAATAAAAATTAGGAGAAGGCATGGGTTAAGGGGGAGGTTGTCTCCTATTTGCCTTAATTTTCATAAGAAAACTTTTGAGTTTTGTACCAAACTTGGGAATGGGGATAGATACATGGTGAAATGTATTTTTCCCAAGTAGGTATGGGTACCACAAAGTTCTCCACGAAATTTAGGAATTTTTGGAGATTTGTGGAATTTCTGGCGCGTTTCTGAAATTCACCCAGAAAACTAATTATCAGAGTATCAGTCGACTGCCCTGGAGGCAGTCGACTGGTCAGGGCTGGTGTGGGTATCCAGCAGCTGACTTGGGTCCAAGTGATAAGAAACATGTGTATGGGGGGTTAGTACACGTTGTTTAGGACCATTTGGGATTAAAAGAATCAATAATTGGGTTATTGTTGAGTTCTTTTTGATGTTAGGCAAAGGGGGAGATAAGTTTGGGTTTAAGTTGGGAAACTAAACTTACCTTTGATAAAAACCCTAGGTTTAGGGTGAGCTGAGATTAAGGGGGAGCATGGTTGCTCCATTCTTGGCGTAAGGGGAACCTTGGAGAGGTTCTTAAAAAGCCTTTGTAAGTCCAGTATAAGGGGGAGCTTGGGAGAAGCTTTAAAAACCCGGTTTGATAGAAAATCCTAACTTGGAGGGTTAGGTGGTGAAAATCCT
The DNA here is from genome assembly GCA_024364735.1 of Boesenbergia rotunda. Classification (NCBI taxonomy): domain Eukaryota; kingdom Viridiplantae; phylum Streptophyta; class Magnoliopsida; order Zingiberales; family Zingiberaceae; genus Boesenbergia; species Boesenbergia rotunda. Next base: position 5,624 of record JAGFNQ010000005.1, on the reverse strand, counting down.
AGCTTGGAGGGCTAGGTGTAAAATTCCTAACTAAGAGGGTTAGGTGTGGGATGCCTTGGGATAGGATCCAGTTATGCATTGCATATGCATTCATTTAGCATTGTTTTTGCTATTTACTACTATCTTGCTTTCCTAACTTAAATGGATTGCCAAACATCAAAAAGGGGGAGATTGTTAGAGCAATTGGCCCTAAGATGGTCCGGAGTGACCATAGGTTTTGATGTTTGGGCAAAGGGTTTAAGTTAGGTTTTCCCTTATATTCTTATAGGTGTATGTTGAGTGCGCAGGTTGTACAGGTTACACATATGGACTTGACTGGACGGTCTCGGTACGGTGAAGGATGGCATGGAGGCAAGCTGGAGGCTTGCGTGCGCATCCGAGGGACCTTGGTGAGCAGGGACGATGAGCTGATGAGCGCGGACTTCGAGGCATGCGTGAAGGATGGCATGGAGGCAAGCTGGAGGCTTGCGTGCATCCGAGGGACGGGAGCCGAAGATGAAGAGGGCGCGAAGGCAATAGTCGAGGCTGCAGATGAGGAGTCAGTCGAGTCGTGAGGATCGAGTGTTGTGTGAATGTACTCGGGAAGGGGTTCAGCTAGGGACCAGTCGACTGCCCTGGGGGCAGTCGACTGGTAGGTGGCTGGTGAGCTAGCAAATTCGAACGTTGGGGGTGTCAACGGTCGAATTTGGCTGGCACCAGTCGACTGCCCTGGTAGCGAGAAATCAGCCCCGAGTCCTATTTAAAGAGGACTTCGTGGTGGCTGAGTTTCTTGATGAATCTTGCTTGGATAAGGCAAGATAGTAGTCTACTTTGTTCTCTAAGTGTCCTTGGTGTTGTGGCGAGGTTTCTCCACCCACAAGGAGCGACGAGTTCTAGCCGGAGGTTATCCGGGGTTTGATCCGTCGAAGGATTGTTGGATTAGTCACCCGGCTGGGGTAGATACCAACTAAATACGGTTTGTTAGCATTGTATTTATTGTTTTATTTGTATTTCCGCTGCGCTAACAATCTTGTAGGAAGAGGGGGTTCGAAAATCGCTATTCACCCCCCCTCTAGCGGACGTGGACGATCTTACACAGACTCCCTCTGATCGATCAGGGTGCTCCTTGATCGGTCCGGAAACTCCTTTGATCGGATGACCGTCTGATCCACTGCATTGAATCAGGTTGGTGGATCGGTCCACCAACTTCAATAACTCTCTTCCCCAAACCTAGTCGCCGACACTCTTCTCCACAGCTTCTTCTTTTTCCTTCTCCATCGCAACTTGTTCTCTTTTGCGAGTTTTCTGTGAAGTTCTTCCTTTGTGAGTTTTCTGTGAAGTTCTTCCTTCAACCAACGACCATGGCACCCATGTAAGACTTTCACCTAACTCAATGTTTACTAATCGTTTTAGTATAACCTGTGTTATTTTGGATCTAATCACTGTTTTTATGGTTGTGCCGTGCCCTTATCCCAAATCCATCCTGTGTCTCTAATCTTAGAAAATCTTCCAAATCTAAGGATGCTGGTGAGGGAACCTCAAAATCCAAATCACCTTCCACTTCTAGACCTACCCATCCATCCTCCCGACCTCAACCTTCTTCAAATCCAAGATTTCCGAATGCCTTTTTCGAACAAGCTTTTCAAAATCGAACATTCAAGCTTCTACCGTGTCGATCTGTCGACAAATTCTTTGTTTATGATTACTATCCCTCTGTGAGACAGATCATCGAGTTCTACGATCTTGAATCAATTGTCTGTCTCGAATGGAATATCAACATTGATCTTGTTTCCGAGTTCTATAATAATCTTTCAGGTGACGGTGGTATGGGGTGTACCACCCGAGTGGCCAAGACCAATCTTAATTTTACCTATGACATTTTTGCTGAGTATCTAGGTTGTCGCCGATCACCAAACTCCTATCCTATATACCCAACTCTTTCAGTTCCTTTACTGGCTCCGTTCGAAGGAGTCACTTCTGACTCTATTTTTGAGTATTTTTTTGGACAGCCCAGACCTGATGGGCTTGATGAGCTTGCCAGTGAGTTCCCTACCTTTGTTGCTCTTCGTCTCTCCGCTGTTGACTATGTCCTATTCAAAATCATCACCAACTGCCTTTTACCAATCACTTTCAAACCCCTAGCCGAGATCTGCCCCTACCACTGCTTGATGCTTTATGGGATGCATCGCCACCTTGATTTTGATATCATGGCGATCATTTTTTTCTCCATCATTTCCTACAGTGAGCCCAAGCATCGGACTGTATATATGTCTTTTGGTCACATCATCACTGACTGGCTCGAGTCAGTTGGTATTGATGTGTCAAAAGGTAGGACTGTGTCGATGGTTCGGCAAGACTGTCGACTTGGAAAACGTGTGTTTTCCAAGTCTGGGATCATTGCTGATGTTCAGGGGATACGGTGGAAGGATGGCAGGGGTCTTGGGGAGTTACCACGGGCACCACCTGTTAGTGATATGAGAGAAGTGTCCTAAGGCAATCGCCTTATGATGTAAATATTTATTTTAATAAATGATAATTCACTATTTGAGTATACATGTTTTGTGTATTTGATTGGGATCTTGAACTCATCTACTGAATGTCCGCAATACAACTCACAGCATAAGAGAATTTGTGATGGGATCACAACTAGTGATTATCTCTAATGTGCAATTGTGAAGTATTGAAATTATCCCTAGTCGATGAATTGATAAAAACGGACACTATCAATTCTGTTGAGACTAGCATGAGTTATTCTCTAATCAGCTGATTATCACTGGCTGGTGACATTGGGATGTCCGGAGATAAACATGGATGCTAGTTAAGGGAACTAGTTCATTGGAGTGACTAGCTGTAAGACTTCATATGGGAATCTACATGTAGATATGTCAATGAAGATCTTGCTGCGGCTTAAGTGCGATGTTCCTTTGACTTGCGGTGTTCAAGTCATCTTGGTCATGGAGACTTATACTTTGACATCTCAAGCAAGCATCTCCAAGGAGGTGTGGACCCAGGATGATTGGGTATAAGCCGAAGTGCCCGAAGATGTTTGAACAGCCTACAAAGGATTCACCACTCCTTGCGAGGAGATGTATACCCAGGCCTATCGTCGGATTGTTACTCAAAGCCTCTGGCCAGAGCATATCATGTTAAGAGTGCGAGTCTCTTAAATACATGAGAGTAATTAGAAATCCAAAGGACGAGAAAGACACTACTTGGGCTAGGTGTGACGTAGTCAGCCTAGTGGGGACTGACACCATAGACCGTGTCCTGAACCAAGTGGGTATAAGGTGGTGAAGGGAATGAGGCACGATTCATTAGAGCTGCTGAAGGGTTTCAGAATAATTTCTTCTGGGGTCAAACCGTTGATCTTTCGATTAATTGGGGATCATGATGTACTACTAGGTGCCACTCATGATCGTTCTATAATTGATGAGTTAATTATAGACGGCCAACATAAATCGAAAGCCTATTTAGTCACACGCAATACGAGTAATCCGAAGGATTTAAAACGAGTTGAAAATTGGATTTTCCGATCAAGAGAAATAAGTCGAATCTGAGTTGGTCAGAGGCGCAATGGAAGCTAAAAATGGCTAAGTCTTTTGAAGGCTTTTTGGGCGAATTAAATGAGTTTAATTCGCGACGGTTCGGGTCGGTTTGGGCCGGCCAAAGAGGGTGTTGCCGGCCAATAAAGGAGAATAAACCAAGTTTATTTTGGTTTAATTAATAAAATAAATCTAGAGTGATTTGTTTTATAAATTATGGATAAATAAATTTGTATAAAGAAATTTATATAAATAAAATTTATAGAAATTTATTCTTTTATGGAAGATTAAAATAATCCGTGAATTGGTTTATTTTAATTTTATAAAATCAATTATGAATTGATTTTTCTATAATAAGAAAGTTTATAAATTTCTTATAAAATTTATTCCATAATTTAAAGAGAAGAAGAATTAGTTTTATTATAAATTAGTTTATAATAAAACTTGGTTTAAACGGAATAATTAGTTAAGAAAATTTATAGGATAAATTTCTTATAACTAATTCCGTTTAGAGGGAGACTTAGCAAAGAGTTGCTACTATATAAAGGACCCAAAGGCTAGCCCTTTGATAACACATCAATTAATCAAGAGATTAATTAGAGCTCTCCCTCTCTCTCTCTTCTCCTCTCCTTCTCTTGCCTAGGGCCGGCGCCCTTCATTGAGTTAGGGCCGGCTCCCCTTTGGTTGCTAGGGCCGGCGCACCCTATCAACTCCAAGAGAAGTTGGCGTGAGCAACCAAGAAGAAGGAGAACCCGAACACGAAGAAGAAGAAGCGGATAGCGACTCCTCTCTTCTCGGAATTCCGATTCCGTTGCTTCGTTGGTTAGTTTCCTAATTTTCTCTTGTCCTTCTAGTTGTGCCTTCCGAGAATCTAGTAGTTCTCGTCGGCACAAAACTCGTGACTTTGCGAAGTCATCCCGAAGAGAACTCGGCGTGGACGCGAATAGAGGCGGAGCTTCCAAGGGACGCTACGGTTGGATCTCGTCCCTTTCTTCAAGTTACGCGAGGTATAAAAGTAAATTAGTTTACTTTTCCGCAAAATATTATTGCATGATTATGTCGATACACTATAAGGTTGCATGCTAGATACGAAGTTAAAATAATTTAGGAAATTATTTTATGCAAACTCTTCCGCTGCACGTAAAAATTTTAAATTTTACGAACTCGTATCCTTGTCGACATGTACCCGGTCCCAACAGTGGTATCAGAGCCGGTTAGTGTTCGACTTAATCAAATGATTGTTTTGTGGAAAACTTTGTCATGATCTCAATTTCGGAAAAATTATGGAAACTTTCAAATTATAATAAATTTTAGAATTAGGAATTTCAAAGTTTGGAAATCGTCATGAAATTTCGCAAACGTTTGAAATTTTCTAGTTTCTAAATTTTTATAATAATTGTGAAAATTTCCCATCTTTGGAAACTTTCCAATTTTGGAAATTTTTCTATTTTAGAAATTTTCCAACTTTGGAAATATGTAAGTTTTCTTTGTACCAGAAACTTACAATTATTCTGAAAACCTATTTTCGAAATCTCGCAATTTTGGGCACTTTCTTAAGAAAGTCTAGACAAATTCATGGACAATTAATTGACAATTAAATTTGAATTGGTTTTTAAATTGACAACAAATTCTTTATTTTGGGATTGAGCCTCGGGGAGCCGTCCAATTTAAAGTTAGATGTTGTAATTTAATTTCCCAATTTTAATTGAAATTGTCATGTTTGATTTGGATTGAGCCTCGGGGAGCCGTCCAATTGGATTTACAACACTTTACTTTTCTTTGGGTATCTGAGCCTCGGGGAGCCACCCTTAGAAAACGATTTGTTGTAATTAATCAATCCATGAATAAAATATATTTTAAGAGGTGATGCTCTTACATATTGTTGTCTCCAAAATTAATTAGGAAAATGGTTTCCTATAGAGTTTTCTTAAATGAAAATTTTCATGAAAATAATATGTAGTTGAATTAAGGGATTTGTCTCTTAATTTAATAAGATTTGATTTAGAGAAATCAAAGTCTTGACATATTATTTCCGAAATTAATTATGACAATTTAGGAAATTGTTTCCCAAAGCAATTCCTTTAATAAATTAGAATTAGGAAA
>JAGFNQ010000004.1:0-36793 GCA_024364735.1 Boesenbergia rotunda | reverse complement strand
AGCATCCAGGAGCTGGAACATCCGTTTTGATGAGACAATCAAAGAGTTTGATTTCTCACAAAATCCAGACGAATCTTGTGTGTACAAGAAGGTTAGTGGGAGTGCAGTCGTATTCCTAGTATTATATGTCGATGACTTATTACTTATAGGAAACGATATATCAGTCTTGCAGTCTGTTAAAATTTGGTTGTCCAAAACTTTCTCCATGAAAGACCTGGGAGAAGAAACCTATATCCATGGGATTAGAATCTATAGAGATAGATCAAAACGGTTGCTTGGTCTTTCGCAGTCTACATATATAGACCGAGTGCTAAAAAGGTTTAGCATGTCGGAATCCAAGAAAGGTTACCTTCCCATCAGGCATGGGATCAACCTTTCAAAGTCTATGTGTCCGCGCACAGAAGACGAGAGGATTTGCATGAATAAGATTCCTTATGCATCCACGATAGGATCTATCATATATGCTATGTTATGTAGTAGGCCCGATGTATCGTATGCTCTAAGCGTCACGAGCAGATACCAGTCTGATCCAGGAATGGATCATTAGGCGGCTGTCAAGACAATCCTTAAGTACTTAAGAAGAACTAAGGATGCGTTCCTAATATATGGAGAAGGAGATATGGTAATACGTGGGTATACAGATGCCAGTTTCCAGACAGATAAGGATGACTCCAAATCTCAGTCTGGATACGTATTTACTTTGAATGGAGGCGCAATAAGTTGGAAGAGTTCCAAGCAAGACACTGTAGCAGATTCTACCACGGAAGCGGAATATATTGCGGCTTCGGGAGCAGCAAAAGACGCAGTCTGGGTCAAGGAGTTTGTCTTGGAACTTGGTGTGGTTCCAACCATTGATGAAGCGATACCGGTTTACTGTGACAACAATGGAGCTATTGCACAAGCAAAGGAACCAAGGTCTCATCAGCGATCCAAACACGTGCTTCGCCGCTATCATCTGATCAGAGAGATTATAAGTAGGAATGACATACAAATTGAGAAAATTCCCACTGAAAGGAATTTAGCGGATCCTTTAACTAAGGCCTTACCTCAGAGCAAGTTTAAGGGTCATGTTAGAGCCTGTGGTATTAGATACCGTAGCGATTGGCAATAGGCCAAGTGGGAGTTTGTTAGTATTATGAGAGAAGTGTCCTAAGGCAATCGCCTTATGATTGTAATCATTTACTTTAATAAATGAATATTCACTATTTGAGTATACATGTTCATGTATTTGATTGAGATCTTAAACTCATTTACTGAATGTCCGCAATACAATTCACAGCATGAGAGAATTTGTGATGAATTCACAACTAGTGATTATCTCTACATGTGCAATTGTGAACTATTGAAATTGTCCCTAGTCGATGAATTGATAAATATGGACACTGTCAATTCTATTGAGAGAAGCATGGGTTAATCTCTAATCAGCTGATTCTCACTGGCTGGTGACATTGGGATGTCCGGAGATAAACATGGATGCTAGTTAAGGGAACTAGTTCATTGGAGTGGCTAGCTGTAAAACTTCATATGGTAATCTACAAATAGATATGTCAATGAATGTTCTTACTGTAGCTTAAGTGCGATGTTCCTTTGACTTGCGGTGTTCAAGTCATCTTGGTCACGGAGACTTATACTTTGACATCTTAAGTAAGCATCTCCAAGGAGGTGTGGACCCAGGATGGTTGGGTATAAGCCGAAGTGCCCGAAGATGTTTGAACAGCCTACAATGGATTCACCACTCCTTGCGAGGAGATGTATACCCTAGGCCTATCGTCGGATTGTTACTCGAAGCCTCTGGCCAGAGCATAACATGTTCCGAGTATGAATCTCTAGGAAACATGAGAGTAATTAGAATCCGTTGGACGAGAAAGACATTACTTGGGCTAGGTGTGACGTAGTCAGCCTAGTGGGGACTGACACACATAGACCGTGTCCTGAACCAAGTGGGTATAAGATGGTGAAGGGAATGGGGAACAACTCATTATAGCTGCTGAAGGGTTTCAGAATTATTTCGTAAGTCAACCGTTGATCTTTCGATTAATTGGGGATCATGATGTACTACTAGGTGTCACTTATGATCGTTCTATAATTGGTTAATTATAGACAACCAACATAAATCGAAAGCCTATTTAGTCACACGCACTACGAGTAATCCGAGGGATTTAAAACGAGTTGAAAATTGGATTCTCCGATCAAGAGAAATAAGTCGAATCTGAATTTATTAGAGGCGCACCGGAAGCTTAAAATGACTAAGTCTTTTGAAGGCTTATTAGACGAATTAAATGAGTTTAATTCGCAAGGAGACGGCTTGGTTTGACCGGCCAAAGAGGGTCCCCACCCTCTTTGGTTTGGCCGACCACAATGAGGAGGGAAAGCAAATTATTTGGTTTAAATTATAAATTAAATCAAACGCGATTTGTTTTATAAAATTGTGAATAAAGAAATTTATATAAAGAAATTTATATAAAGACTTTTATATAATGACATTTATATAAAGAGATTTATTTTCATGGAAAATAAAATAAATTTTGGATTTATTTATTTTATTTTATAAAATCAATTATGATTTGATTTTTCCATGATAAGAAAAATTTATATAATAAATTTCTTGTGAAAATTTATTCAATAATAAAAGGGGAGATGTGCTTGTTTTTATTATAAATTTAGTTATAATAAAACTTGGCATAACGGAATAATTCATAGGAAAATTTATAAGATAAATTTCTTATGAAAATTTATTCCGTTAAAAGGGAGACTTGGCGATGGAGAGGCTACTATATAAAGGAACCAAGGCAAGGCTTGAATTCCAATCAAGAGATTAAGAAGCAAACCCTCTCTCTCTCTCCTTCTCTCCCTCTTCCTCCTCTAGGGCCGGCGCCTTCTACCTCCTCTAGGGCCGGCGCCCTCTCCCTCCTCGAGGGCCGGCGCCCCTTCTAGTTGCCGTGAGCCACATCCACCAAGAAGGTCCCGAAGAACAAGAAGAAGCGGGTCGCAACTCCTTCCTTTCCCCGGAATCTTGATTCCGTTACTTGGTGGTTAGTTTCCATCTCTCTCTCTTAATATTCTTGTCGTTCCTTTGGAGAATCTAGTAGTTCTTGTCGGCATGATACTCGTGGCTTTGCGAAGTCATCCCGAAGAGAACTCGGCGTGGACGTGAATAGAGGCGGAGCTTCCAAGAGACGCTACGGTTGGATCTCGTCCCTTTCCACGAGTTACGCGAGGTATTAAGTAAATTAGTTTACTTTCTGCAAAATTTTAAATGTATGATCATGTCTCCACAACATATGGTTGCATGCTAGATACGTGGTTAAAATAATTTAAGAAATTATTTATGCTAAACCTTCCGTTGCACGTAATTAAAATTTAAAATTACGAACCCGTATCCATGTCGACATGCACCTGGTCCCAACAGGGATATTGTCTCAATGGACTCCGCCCTACACACCACAGCATAATGATGTATCTGAGAGGCGTAACCGAACCTTGATGGACATGGTTAGATCTATGATGAATCATGCAACTCTTCCAAAATCCTTTTGGGGCTATGCACTTAAGACAGCTGTTTACTTGCTAAATAGAGTCCCGAGCAAGGTAGTCTCTACTACTCCATATGAGACATGGAATAGTAAGAAACCTCACTTAACTCACCTTAAGATATGGGGTTGTCCTGCTTATGTGATGCGGAGTGTATCAGACAAATTGGATGCTAAGTCTGATAAATGTCTATTTATTGGATACCCTAAGGAAACAAAGGGTTACCAATTCTATCATCCCTTGGAACAAAAGGTGTTTGTTTCAAGGCATGCTGTATTTCTGGGAAAAGAATTTCTTTTACAAGAAAACAGTGGGAGTGGAATTGAACTTGATGAAGTTCAAGAAACTCCAATAGACATTACAGAGACACCTAGTCTAGACCCACAACCAATAACTCATAATGATGAGCTATCATTTGAACCTAAAACAACACCACCTCTTCGTAGGTCTGATAGGACACGCAATATTCCAGAGAGATACGGATTTCTCATAAGTGAATCGAACGACGTGTTACTCATTAGCGATGACGAACCTATCAGTTATGAAGATGTTCTGAAAAGTTCAGAAAGGGACAAATGGCTTGAAGCCATGAAGTCGGAAATGAATTCCATGTACGAAAATCAAGTATGGGACTTGGTTAACCCACCTGAAGGGATTAAGCCCATAGGGTGCAAGTGGGTTTTCAAGAAGAAAACCGACATGGAAGGTAATGTTGTTACCTTTAAGGCTAGAGTAGTGGCAAAAGGATATCGTCAGAAACAAGGAATTGATTATGACGAAACCTATTCGCCAGTAGCTATGCTTAAATCCATTCGGATGCTCCTAGCCATAGCAGCTCATTATGATTATGAGATATAGCAAATGGATGTGAAAACAGCTTTCCTTAATGGTAACCTGCTTGAGGATGTATACATGATACAACCTGAAGGTTTCACATCGGTTGATAAAACCAAAATATGCAAGCTTCGACGATCCATATATGGACTGAAGCAAGCATCCAGGAGCTGGAACATCCGTTTTGATGAGACAATCAAAGAGTTTGATTTCTCACAAAATCCTTACGAACCTTGTGTGTACAAGAAGGTTAGTGGGAGTGCAGTCGTATTCCTAGTACTATATGTCGATGACATATTGCTTATAGGAAACGATATATCAGTCTTACAGTCGGTTAAAATTTGGTTGTCCAAAACATTCTCCATGAACGACCTGGGAGAAGCAACCTATATCCTTGGGGTTAGAATCTATAGAGATAGATGAAAACGGTTGCTTGGTCTTTCGCAGTCTACATATATAGACCGAGTGCTAAAATGGTTTAGCATGTCATAATCCAAGAAAGGTTACCTTCCCATCAGGCATGGGATCAACCTTTCAAAGTCTATGTGTCCGCACACAGAAGACGAGAGGATTTGCATGAATAAGATTCCTTATGCATCCGCGATAGGATCTATCATGTATGCTATGTTATGTACTAGGCCCGATGTATCGTATGCTCTGAGCGTCACGAGCAGACACCAGTCTGATCTAGGAATGGATCATTGGGCGGCTGTCAAGACAATCCTTAAGTACTTAAGAAGAACTAAGGATGTGTTCATAATATATGGAGAAGGAGATATGGTAATACGTGGGTATACAGATGCCAGTTTCCAGACAGATAAGGATGACTCCAAATCTCAGTCTGGATACGTATTTACTTTGAATGGAGGCGCAATAAGTTGGAAGAGTTCCAAGCAAGACACTGTAGCGGATTCTACCACGGAAGCGGAATATATTGCGGCTTCAGAAGCAGCAAAAGAAGCAGTCTAGATCAAGAAGTTTGTCACGGAACTTGGTGTGGTTCCAACCATTGATTAAGCAATACCGGTTTACTGCGACAACAATGGAGCTATTGCACAAGCAAAAGAACCAAGGTCTCATCGGCGATCCAATCACGTGCTTCGCCGCTATCATCTGATAAGAGAGATTATAAGTAGGAATGATATACAAATTGAGAAAATTCCCACTGAAAGGAATTTAGCAGATCCTTTAACTAAGGCCTTGCCTCAAAGCAAGTTTGAGGGTCATGTTAGAGCCTGTGGTATTGGGTACCATAGCGATTGGCATTAGGCCAAGTGGGAGTTTGTTAGTAATATGAGAGAAGTGTCCTAAGGCAATCGCCTTATGATTGTAATCATTTACTTTAATAAATGAATATTCACTATTTGAGTATACATGTTCGTGTATTTGATTGAGATCTTAAACTTATTTACTGAATGTCCGCAATACAATTCACTGCATGAGAGAATTTGTGATGAATTCACAACTAGTGATTATCTCTACATGTGCAATTGTGAAGTATTGAAATTGTCCCTAGTCGATGAATTGATAAATACGGACACTATCAATTCTGTTGAGACTAGCATGGGTTATTCTCTAATCAGCTGATTCTCACTGGCTGGTGACATTGGGATGTCCGGAGATAAACATGGATGCTAGTTAAGGGAACTAGTTCATTGGAGTGACTAACTGTAAAACTTCATATGGTAGTCTGCATATAGACATGTCAGTGAAGTTCTTACTGCAGCTTAAGTGCGATGTCCCTTTGACTTGCGGTGTTCAAGTCATCTTGGTCATGGAGACTTATACTTTAACATCTTAAGCAAGCATCTCCAAGGAGGTGTGGACCCAGGATGGTTGGGTATAAGCCGAAGTGCCCGAAGATGTTTGAACAGCCTACAATGGATTCACCACTCCTTGCGAGGAGATGTATACCCAAGGCCTATCGTCGGATTATTACTCGAAGCCTCTGACCAGAGCATGACATGTTCAGAGTATGAATCTTCTAAATACATGAGAGTAATTAGAATCCGTTGGACGAGAATGACATTACTTGGGCTAGGTGTGACGTAGTCATCCTAGTGGGGACTGACACACATAGACCGTGTCCTGAACCAAATGGGTATAAGATGGTGAAGGGAATGGGGCACAACTCATTATAGCTGCTGAAGGGTTTCAGAATTATTTCTGAGGTCAACCGTTGATCTTTCGATTAATTGGGGATCACGATGTACTACTAGGTGCCACTCATGATCGTTCTATAATTGGTTAATTATAGACAGCCAACATAAATCGAAAGCCTATTTAGTCACACGCACTACGAGTAATCCGAGGGATTTAAAATGAGTTGAAAATTGGATTTTCCGATCAAGAGAAATAAGTCGAATCCGAATTTATCAGAGGCGCACCGGAAGCATAAAATGGCTAAGTCATTTAAAGGCTTATTGGACGAATTAAATGAGTTTAATTCGTGAGGTATAGGCTTTGGTTTGGCCGGCCAAAGAGGGTCCCCACCCTCTTTGTTTGGCCGGCCACAATAAAAGGGGAGAACCAAATTGTTTGGTTCAAATTATAAAATAAACGAGCGTGGTTTGTTTTATGAAATTATGGATAAAGAAATTTATATAAAGAGATTTATTTTCATGGAAATTAAAATGAACCTTAGATTGGTTTATTTTATTTTATAAAATCAATAATGGATTGATTTACCATGATAAAGAAATTTATATAAAGAAATTTCTTTCGATAATAAAAGGGGAGACATGGTTGTTTTTATTATAAATTAAGTTATAATAAAAACTTGGCATAACGGAATAATTCATAGAAAAATTTATAAGATAAATTTCTTATGAAAATTTATTCCATTAAAGGGAGACTTGGCGATTGAGAGGCTACTATATAAAGGCACCAAGGCAAGGCTTGGAAATCAATTCAAGAGATCAAGGATTCTTGCCTAGCCTCTCTCCCTCTCCTTCTCTCCCTCTCCCTTTTCTAGTGCCGCCAGCCCTAGAGCTCTCCCCCTTTGCCGTGAGCTTCCACCACAAAGAAGAGGCCGAAGAAGAAGAAGAAGCGGGCTCGACTCCTTCCTTCCTTACGAAATCTTGATTCCGTTCTTAGTTTGGTGGTTAGTCTTTCATCTCTCTCTTAGTATTCTTGTCGTACCTTTGGAGAATCTAGTAGTTCTTGTCGGCACGAAACTCATGGCTTTGCGAAGTCATCCCGAAGAAAACTCGGCGTGGACGCGAATAGAGGCGGAGCTTCCAAGGGACGCTACAATTGGATCTCGTCCCTTTCTATGAGTTACGCGAGGTATTAAGTAAATTAGTTTACTTTCTGCAAAATTTTAAATGTATGATCATGTCTCCACAACATAAGGTTGCATGCTAGATACGTGGTTAAAATAATTTGAGAAATTATTTATGCTAAACCATCCGCTGCACGTAATTAAATTTTAAAATTACGAACCTGTATCCATGTCAACATGCACCCGGTCCCAACAGCTGCAAGATCAGTGCTAGCAGAGTGGCCGAATTTTCCATAGCATCAAGAAACATACTTTTTCTTTCTTTTGACATAGCATAAATTTCCTTCATTTGTGTGCCATTTGGATTACACAAAAAATTTCTTCTTCAACCGAATTCATCTTGGCACAAAATTGTTTGGATCTTCAAATTATAATCAAGAGTCTAGATGCCTCAATTGTTTCCATCCTTTTGCTCATGCTTGACACCAAACTCAACTCACTTGGCACCTTTTTGAGTCAACCTCACAAATGAACCTCACAAAATTTTTTTTTTTCCTTGATATGAAATGCCTCTTTGATACCAAATCTTTCCCAAAACACTAGTCACTCCCCCACACTTAAATCTTTGTCCGTCTCGGGCAAAGTAGCATTAAGAAACATTCTAAACAAACAGGTCCATAGAAAGAGTGAGATTAGGTAGGGGAAATGAGAAATATGAAGTGATACAAGGGAAATTTACAAAAATTGATATGAGATGAGAAGTAAAATGATTTATCTCTATAAATGTGATCCAATCATAGAAATATGATTTTGAAAGAACCTAAGCAAGTTCTAGAGTACAATCACATGTATGTGTCACGAATATAAGGCTAATTCTCACTAGATAAAAATAATTCATCCCAAGTCCTCAATTAAGAATCTAAAGCAAAGTAGTACTCAAGCATCCAAGAATTCATCCATGAGCTCAAACCCTAAGTTTTTACAACCAAATTTAATTTATTTTCAAAAGACTCTAAAATGCTATGGAGATAACCTAAAGGGATACATTTATTCCTAATCATGCAAGAAACAAATGTCCTAGAAAACTAACATGGTATCTACAATGACTCCTAGTCATTCTACTCTACTCATGCATTTATTAGCAAGGACTCAATTTAAAGGAAAATTCTAGAAGTCATAAAAGTGAAAGAAAATGCAAGAAGGAACAAACTCCCCTTTATTTCTGGTTGACGGAGTCTATCAAGAAGTAGCCTCCATCGTGGTAATGGAGGGGTATGGGTGGCTGAGAGAATTATGACTCCCCCACACTTGAACTTTACAGAAAAATGCTCCGATGGCCGTAGGCGATTTAAGTACAATAGCCATTGAAGGAATGGAGTGCTATGAATTAATGTAAGATCTTCTCCTCCCTCTTGATACCTTTTGAAAGTTCTTCCAGGAGGTTGGAGCCTGTTCAGTTGGAGCACCCACTCCAAAAGTCTTCTAGACCCTGCAAAACAATGTAATACCCCTCTCAAGCGTGCAGGGTAAGACAGAAATGAAATAATATCAGTTTCTGCATGAAATGTATCCAAAACTGCATCATATCCAATGAAATCAATTTTTGGTGCCTCAATAAATTTTTCACAATTATTTCCTACAAAGTTTGCATCCACAAACTCATCACAAATAATGAAATCAATTTTTGGCACTTCAATAGAAATATCACAATTATTTTTCATCAAAGATGTATCAAGCAATGTATTACAACCAATGAAATCAACTTTAGGTGCCTCAATAAATTTTTCACAATTATTTTCAGCATAAGATATATCAAAAGACTCATCACAATAATCAACATCAAGTCTAGGCACTTCTAAAAATTTTTCACATTCAACATTTTCATGATATGTATAACCACATGTTTCATATTCAGCCAATTTAACACTAGGTACCTCTATCAATTTTTCACAATCAAATTCTACAAAAGATGTATCAATAAGTGCATCACCACCAATGAAATCAGTTTGAGGTACCTCTATGTAATTTTCAAAAAAAATAGGAAGAATACTTACCTGATCATGCTGAAAAATACCTGGAGGCTCTACAAGAGTAGATGTAACTGTGGCCTCCTCCTGGTCAAATATATGCTCCACGTCAGGCTCAAGTTCTGATGGACACTCAACTAAAGCAGGTGATCCTTGGGTTCTTGCTTCCATCATACAAGTCCCTACACTTTCTAGTTCATCCTCTGAATCTTCTAATGTACCAGTCAATTGTGGTGGTCCTTGGGGCATAGTACAATCCCCTACACCTGTAGAATCATCTTCTATGCATGTTTCCTCAGTAATATCTACAACAACAATATCAGAAAAATTAGGACCATCAATAATACTATCATCACAAAATAAAAATTGAGAAGGGTCCTGTAATGCTTCAGTTTCTTCTTCTTGAGCTGAAAAATTTGGAAATGAATTTTGAACAAGAATCTCTGGGGGAATGCATGCTGTAGGTGCCCTATTTTTTCATAATTTCTTCTTCTTCTTCCACCAAAATTGCAAGATCAATTGAAGAAGGACTTGGCCATGCACTAGGGTCACCTTGAACTGATATAAACTCAACTCCAGGGCTGTTTTGAATGGGAAAATAGGATGCTGAAAATTTTTCAGGAAATTCGGCCTCTGAAGTGTTTAAACTTGATACAATCTCTTCATTTCCCAAGGTTAGATCACCATCATACCCCTCAGAATTAAGAGTAGCTTGAGAAGATAATTGTTCTGATCTTTAGGCTTTTATCTGATTGAATTGATCAACCAATTTTGCAAGGCGTTATTGTTATTGTTGAAAAATTTGCTGTTGTTGTTGTTGTTGAAAATTTTTCTGTTGTTGTAGGACTTGTTCAAACATCTCCTCCAGCCTTTGTTGAGCCTCATTCTCATTAGGATTGTAGCCCTGGAAATCTTGGATCTGAGGTTGAAATTGTGGTGGTGAAAACTGAAATTGAGTATGCTGGAAATTCTGGTTGCAAGGTTGAAAAATTGGATCGTGTGGCTGTGAATATTGAAGTGGTTGTTGAAAATTCTGTATAGGTTGAAATTCTTGCTGCCATGGCTGAGGTTGAGGCTGAAATTGATTATTTCCCTGCTGAAAACTTACAAAAGGCTGCTGAAAATTTTGGTTAAGATGCTGAAATCCTTGGTTTGGTTGAACTTGATGGAAGGGTGGTTGCTGAAAATTATGGTTATCTAAACACCCTTGCTGAATTCCTTGAAAAAGTGATTGATCTTGTTGATAAGGTGGCTGAAAAATTTGGGCTGATATTGCTGGAATTGGGGCTGAAAATTCTGGAATTGTGGCTGCCCAATCTGAAAATTTTGACTTGGCTGAAAATCTTGTTGAGATTGTTGACATTGTGGCTGAAAAAACTGATTTGGTTGCTGATTGAAAGGTTGGTTCTGCTGAAATTGTGGACACAGCTGCTGGTAATTAGATGAGAACATTTTGAACTGGCAGTCCTGTCACAAAACAAACAAGAAAAATGGCAGCAACCGTATACAAAAGATAAAGCAAAAGAAAATAGAAGCAAATGATATGCCCATAAGCACACAAGCAAAAATCAAACAAATCAACTAGTTGCTTCCCCGGCAACGGTGCCAAAAATTTGATGGACCCAAAATAGGCTGTCACGAAATGTGTGGGTCCTCCAAATTTAAATATGTATATAAATGCTGGAAACCCTTTTTGCAATCAAAATATGAAAATGTAGTAAAGGGGCCATAGGTCGTATTTTTCCTAGGGACTAGTTCACGTTGTTTGATTCGAGCTTGTATTTATGTGTCATTTGTGAATTTGGGTTTCGAATGTGACTTGGTTTTGGTTGCAATCAGAAATGAAAAGGAAGTCACTTCACTGAATGAACTAAACAAGTGTGTTGCAATTAATAACTCAACCAATGAAAAGCTACTTAACCAAGGCAACTTAACTAAATTTGGGAAACAAATCTGAATTTAATGGCAGCCCAAATGCTAAGCAAGTGAATTAGAACAAGGCTGAAATTTTCGATTAAAGCTAATGCCAATCACTTAAAGCCTAATTGTAGAGTTGAAACTTGCTATTAATGCCGAAATGGAAGTTGGAATTCAAACTCAAACCATGCATGAAACGAACTATCTCCCAGCTCACTAACACAATGAAAATTGCACTTGATTTGGCACCCATCACTGCCAAAACTGTTCTTGATACAAAGTGCAGCAGCTAAAACTAATACTCAGAATGAAGCTTAAAATTAAAGAAATGAGCTGGCTGCGAAACAAGTGAATTCGAATGCAATAGCTCACTAAAAGGGTTGTTTAACTACAGGAATTAAACCTCAAAACCATGAATTATTAACTGAATCTTCACTTAAAACAGATTCCATAGATGGTGCCAACTTGATACGCAAGGGAACAACCTTTGTGCCAAAAGCTTAACTAAATTCAGATCTATAAATTGATGGGTAGCAATTGATGTGCAACAATTGGATGGAAACTAACAAATAGAATACAAACTTCACAAGCAACCGAAAGTGCAGAGATTATAGTTGCCACGCAAGAAAAGACTGCTGCGCAATTTGAAACCCAGTTCAGAACTCAATCTCAATTGCTTCGGGATGAAACAACTACAAGGGTAGTTCAGAAGTGGAAACTGAGCTAATTTGACACAATTTCAGAAATATTAACTGAAGATTTCAGAAATGAGGGTGTCCAATTTAGAAACAATTGAATGGAAGAAGTGGATTCAGAAATGCAGGACATTAATGGAAAAAATGCAGTAATAAAGCAAATGCGGGAATGCAGAACTGAACGCAAACATTAAGAGGCAAATCCAATGCTAAAACTCACAAATCAGATTGCAAAGTAACACTAATGCTCAGAAGAGGCTCAGAAAAAAAAGGATTCTCACCAATACACAATTAAGAAACTAACATGAACACTTGCAGAAATAAAATCGATAAGCAAGAATTAACTGATACATTACAAGCTATGTAACCAGCAATGAAACATAAATGGAAACAAGCTCAGAAATGCATTAGCACACTAAATTCTGTATCTAATCTCTGGAATTAAACTAAACACAAATTGAATTCAATATAAACTGCAAAAAAAATCAGAAATGAAACTTGGCACGCAGAAACAAACTGGCACGCAACAAATAAAAGAGATTGCAGAAATTACACTATGCGAAGCAAATTAAAATTAATTCCATTACTCACTAACAAACTACCTATCTAATACTTGCAAACTTCAGAACTGAAACCTAATTACAAATGAAGCAATTCAGAACAGGAAGCTAGAGCAGTTGATATGAAAACAGAACAGAAATGACAGAATTCGAAATTACAGCTAATTGCAATGGAATTTAACTAAGCAAAGCCTCAATCTCTCATCTCAGCTCACTAAATCCTTGCTGTCACTCAAGGATGAGCCTCCAATTGAGAAAGAAACGATCCATACAAGAAAACTACAGCAGCTGGATAAAATTTAGAAATGAAGTTACGGCAGAATTGAAAATTACAGCTAGAAACTAAAATTGCAATAAGAATTCTACTCCTCAATCACTCCCTAGCTCGAGTACTCCTTGTTCGTCACGCAAGCGTGAGCCTCGAACCCGTAAGCTCAGCAAATCGATGGAAAACAGCATCTGCGATTCAAACCCAGCTCATCTCTGCTCAAATCCAAAAACCCATCCAATTCCTTCAACTCAGCTGCGATGATGATTTGGGATTGATCCGAGCACTCCAGGGGACCCCTCTGAACTCTCAGGGTGATGACATGATGCGCAGCCGATGTTGACGAAATCAGATGGCAGAGCTCCGGAGACCTCACAACAGCTCTGTTCTTGGGCAATTGAGAGCTGGAAATTCACCGAGAAACCTTCCACTGACCTAGAACTCGATCTAGTGAAGAAAGTGAGGGGTCGCGCCCCTTGGATTGAAGAAACTAGCTGAAGAGAGTGAAGAACAAACAAAGTGGAAGAACAGTGAGGCAAGACGCGACGAAGCTGAAGGCTGGGAAATGTTTGATTAAATACTTAAACATGGACGGCCCAGATTGATTTGAGAAAATCCAACGGCTGATCTTCATCCGATCTGAGCCAAACTTTGATGATGTTGATCAAGGGTCAGGATCTGCCTCGTGGTAGCTCGGATCCACCAGATGTGCAACGGATGGTCCAAATCAACCTAATCTTTGAATGGACAGCTTAGAGCCCTCCGAGCTTGATCCAACGGTTGAATGAGCTCTGATTGGGATGAAACCTTCAGATCATGATCAAAGTGCTTGATCAGCCCTAACCCTAGCTTGGATTGCTTCAGATGGTCCCGGATGGCTCAGATCTAGCCGCTTTTGAATCGGACGACCCAGATTAACCGAAGCTTGATAACTCGATCTGGGTCCATTTCCGACTCATGTTTGACCCAGTATGCCCTAGGTCCATGATCCTTTCATGCCTACAAAAATAGATCAAAAATTTAGTGACAAAATAATCCAAATATGTATACATTTATAATTAAGTCCAAAATAGCAATAATTTCTAAAACCTAGGGTAAATTCACAATTAAGCAAGAAAAATATAGGTCAAACATGGATTTTAGCAACTAAAATAATCAATAAAATGGTACTTATCAGTAGGTCATCAAAATTAAGAGAATGCTTCCTTTCCAAGGATATGATGAAATCTTCTCTATCAACCCTTGTGTGATAGGACTTACTAATATTTTCGAAGTGGTTGGGACATCATACGCCACCCTGTTGAAGCGCTAGATGTAATCTTTTAAGCTGTCCTTGTCTTTCTGCTTGATAGCAAATAGGTTGAGAGGCATCTTGTGATATCTTCTGTTGCTAGAAAAATGATGTAGAAATATAGTCGAGAAGTCTTCGATAGAACAGATAGAAGAAGCGGGCAGCCACTTGAACCACTATTGCGCAGAACCAGAGAGGGTAGTGAGAAATATCTGACATTTCACACCATTTGTATATTGATATAGTAGAGTGTTATTCTCAAATTTGCACACATGATCATTGAGGTAAGATGTGTTAGTATACTCTCCAATTGTTGGCGGTCGTTGTCACCTATTGTTTTGCCCTAGGTGGGATCTCTTAGGAGTGTGCTAGAGACTTCAGAATGTGTCTTCTGAATAAAACCTAGAGGATCCCCCATTTGACTATGGTACCCCTACTAGTTGTGCTAGAGGTGATTGGTGAGCTGGCTATCTTGCCATTAATGTGGAGGGCCCTCTAGAAGCCAATGGTTGTACTTGTTGATTCTCCAGCACATGTCTGACAGCAGCTGCTATAATTTGATCCAAAATTTTTGGAGCAAGAGTAGAACTCATAATTTTGCTAGTATCGTTCATCTGAGTTTTTAGCTTCAGGCTAAAATGTTCTCATAGATGGCGCCAATTTATTTTGAAAGCGAGTCCTCAATGGGTGATCACCTGGTGGCAGTGCATGAGCCTTGACTTAGATCCAGACGCTAGGAGATGGAAGTCTTCTGAGGAAGATTGGTCGTCGAAGCATGCCTAAAATGAGCACAAACTCAAAGAAAAAGAGTTAGAATGACATCAGGATATCCTGATAGTTGTTGCTCCGAGCTTAAGTTAGAACTCCGGGATAGAGAAAAATTGAGGAAAAAATGGGAGAGAAGGATAAGAGAAAAATCTCCTTTTATTCAAATGTCTCGTTATGCTTCTCTCTCTAACTGTTTATATTCCTCAGCATTAATGACTGACTATTCATTAATGTCGTCGTTATTACTATTTTTAAAAACTATTATCGCCTCGTTGACAGTTCATCTCTCTTAACGATAACATCAATCATTATTGCCCTCCTTTAATATCATGCAAGAATTAAAGTATCTTTGTTATCTTTCCTAGTTTTTTCTGAATTTCGGCTCCAATTATGAGTATTTACTCTAGTCATAGATTCCTTGCATACTCCATTAATTACCTTTCCTGTAGAACACCTAATGGAAGTGATAGACCTGTGGGCTTTACCAAGAGTGTCAGATCGAACAGCTTGAATTCACTTAGGATAGGTGGCACCCACTAGAGAGGAATTACCACCTGACCGAACCCACTTGGGCCTAATATCCCCCATGCGGGAGCTGTCGCCCGCTCAAGAGGTATCACCTGCTCGGGAGGGATCTCTTATGTCTCCTCTTGAATCCACTAATTATTTGGTCAGTATGGCTAGATCCAACCAAGCGAGCCAGACTATCTTCTTGGGCTTGCGCCATGTGAGGCCTGAATTTGACTCGCCTTGGCCTTGACCTTGACCTTGACCTTGACCTTGACTTCTCTAGGGATATGCAAAGATGTCCCAACATATCTCATCAAGTACTATTGTATTTCCAAAAAAAAATATTGGATCAGATAGCAAACGAATCTGGGTTGACCGGTCTGGTCCCACGGATGTTTTCCACCGATCACTAGGATAAATCGAGAAGCGCTCGCGGTGGGCGGTCTAGAAGCCTAACGTCTCAGGGTTCGTGTCCTATTTGGAGAAAAAATTTCTACAAAATATGCCGCAATTAGGGATCGAACTACGGATGTCTAGGATAGCGACTAGTTATCTTACCGCTGCATGATAGCCCCAGGGCCACTATTATATTTCCAAGAATAATACCATTGTTGTATTGAATTTCACATTGCTGTGATGATGATTTTAGAATTTATATATAATATCAAAGTTATGTTGATTTTTGAAATATAGTATAACAGCGGTATTGTTCTTTGAATACAATATCATAGTGGGTAATGGAAGGGACAAAATAGGAAACAAATATATCTTTTAAGAAAATTGAAAATTAGGAATTCCTTTTAAGAATTTTATAATTTTAATTGCGCCCTTTAATCCATTGCTGTTTTATTATTATGGAAAATGTATTATACATTAAAAATATTAAAATTTTATTTTTATTTTACTCCATCAATTCAATATTATTATAGTAAAAATAAAGACAATGTCATTAAAAATAACAAATTTCTCTTAATTCGACGGAGGATCTTATATACGAATCAAATGGAGGAGAATATAAAAAAAATTTTAAACCGATTAAATAAATAGATATTAGGATATAAATATTCGGGTAATCCGATATGAGGTGGATCTAGTAGAATCGTATGCATATCCGATTAAATTATTTATATATACATATAAATTAAAGAATTTCTCACTCAAAATCCACTAATTATTTTTGTTGGTATTTAATATGTTTTTATTAAATATGATTAAATTAGGAGTGTATTATAAATGTGTAACTTATTTTTTTTTAATTATAATTTTCTGATATGATGTTAAGTTTTTTTTTTTTTGAAGTTGAATGGAATATTTGAGCATGGATATATAGATGGATATCCAATCTGCGATGGATATGGAGATGGGAACGAGGAGAGATATCTAATCCGTGATAGGTATGTGTACAAGGATGAAAGTTGAAAATTTAATAGGTATGAAGATGAGTATATGAATAAATATAATAAACAAATATGGAGAGAAAGGATATGAAATTTGACCCTCACTAATTCATTGTCATCCCTAAGTATCAAAGCGCTCCCACTACTTTGAGGTTCCAAGAACGTTCTCGGAATTTGAGTTTGGGATCTTTAAATCATACGATAGCAATCTTTTAGTTAAAATTATTCTGAAGTTAATTAATATTTATTGATAAAAATTGTACTATTAAAGTTATGATCGGGCTAATCGAGCAGCCGTGGATTGTGATTTTGTAGATGCCTTTGTCACTGATTTGATTGATCTTATTTTTTTTTGATTGATCATGGATAGGAGAGAAAGAGTATTTTGATAATTTTAAAAGTAAGTGTCTTAATTTCTAATAGTTTTAAAATTATCTTTAGCCTTTAAATTTTCATTTCGCTCTAAAAATGATCCTATTTAAAGCTAATGTAATTATTTAAAATTATGATATAAACTCTAAGAGGTACTTAGAAATTGATAAAAATTTTAAAGAATATTTTTGAACAAAGATGCTTAATACCTTAGATAATGATGAATGCTAATCTTGAAGGCGTAATTGAGTTGCTATTTGGGTATCATAGTTGCTTCATTAGACAATGTGAATGATAAATCATACATCGAAATTGAAAAAAAAATAGATTTTTCATTATATTGTACTTCGGATAACTTTTCTCAAAATCTAAAAAGATATTAAAGTTAAAGCCTCATGCTAAGAGCATCTCTAATGGTTAGAGATCTAAATGAGATTTTTCATGATCTCAATATGTCACTATAGGATCGTTGCACGTGAGGGTGAGGGTGAGGGTGAGGGTGAGGGTGAGGGGGAGGGGGAGGGGGGATCATGTGCTTTTAAAATAAAGATGCCTTTTTCAGACTTAACAAAAAAAATGAGTGCACAGCGAAAATTAAAGTGAAGAAACAAAACACAATTCAAACAAATGCAAGTAGTTTTACTTGGTTAAGAGCATCGACTCTTACTCCAAAGCCCATGCCTCTTGGACCTTCCTGATAAATTCACTAAATCTCTTTACTGATAAACTCCCGGTAGAGTCGTCGAATATAAATGGATAGGAAGTGTAACAACCCTATACTTCTTATTGATAATGATGTAAGTACAAGAAACTAAATTCGTTACCCAACACAGTAGAAGAATCTAGGCCAGGTTCATGTGTTGGCATCAGTCTTCCGGCAATGGTCAATCATAGACGAGTCAAACAGGGTCGCAACACAAAGACTGAGAAGCAGAACGATCACTTGAGATAAAGATTGGAGTGTAGAAGTTGTATTTTCAAGCTTGCTCTTGTTGCCCTTTTATAGAACATCTAAGGTGCCTCAGTTCCCAATTGAGGTGCCTCAAATCTGAAAACTTTATCAGATTCAAATCATGTATAGCTTATCCTCCTGAAGGCGGCTCCAATCCCAAGCGAGACACCTCAGTCAATCCCAAGCGAGACACCTCAGTTCCCAACTGAGGCACCTCTATCCGCTACTCTTATCTCCAGTGACAACTACGCAGAGGCACCTTCAGCCATTGAGAGTGCCTCCAGTTTCAACTGAGGTGCCTCGGGTCCCACCTGTTCATCCGAGGTTGAATTTTACAGTTTAGACTCTGCAAAATGTATTAGTTCAAAATAAAGTATACCCTGCAAAATAAATTTAGCACAAGTATAAAATAGGGTAAATGAAATGAGTATTAATTAGATCATGTCTTCCCAAAACTAGGATTTATTCAATACCTCAATTTAGAGCTTCAAAATGGTTCTAAGCTGGACCGTGTCTAAAGTCCTATTGGGGACTCGTCCTCAATAGATTTCACTTCTCTAGTGACTTACCTTACTTACCATTGCAGATCTACTTAGTTTCTTAATTTACTAGGTCATTCAGCTAACTGTCAGGTCCCGCAGACCCAGCTGGATTTCATGTCAGTGTTGATGTAGTCTGACCCTGATTGTTGTTTTAGTGTTGACACCGATTTAATTTATGATTTGAGTTTGATTTAAGTTTGGTTGCGAGAATTCGGATTAGGTCCAGGTGGATCGGGAGATCGCACGCTGGCATGGGAAAAGTCCTAGCTTGGAGGTCTAAGTGTGAAAAGTCCTAGCTTGGAGGGTTAGGTGTGAAAAGTCCTAGCTTAGAGGGCTAGGTGTGGAAAAGTCCTAACCTGGAGGGTTAGGTGTGAAAAGTCCTAGCTTGGAGGGCTGGGTGTGAAAAGTCCTAACCTGGAGGGTTAGGTGTGGAAAAGTCCTGGCTTGGAGGGTCAGGTCCTAGCCTGGAGGGCTAGGTTGATGAAATCCTGGCTTGGAGGGTCAGGTCCTAGCTTGGAGGGCTAGGTTGGCTGAAATCCTAGTGAGTGAAGCCAGGTCCTAGCTTGGAGGGCTAGGTTGAAGTCCTGGTGAGTGAAGCTGGACACGAAGTCTTGGTCCAAGGGACTGAGCACGAGTCAGGGGAGGCTGGGAGCCAGTTCTCCTGACCTAGAGTGGGTTTGGTCTTGCCCGGATCGGTCTGGTGACCGATCAGGGAAGTTGGCACGAAGTTCCCTCGTGGATCGGTCTGGTGACCGATCCAGCGATGTCTGATCGGTCTGGTGACCGATCAGGGAGCTTCCAGTATGTTTGGCAAACCTACTGTTTGGCTTCTGATCGGTCTGGTGACCGATCAGGGAGAAACCTTGATCGATTAATCTGAATGATCAACTGTCGCGAGGTTTCTCACCCTGACTGATCAGACTGGAGCCTGATCGGTCAGGGAGTGTCTTGATCGGTCTGGTGACCGATCAGCAATGTATTTCAGGCGGGATTGTGTCAACCAGAATTTCTAGATCAGTTTGGTGACCGATCTGGTGACCGGTCAGGGTGACCGATCATACGAGCTTGCGATCCCAGGTTTCTCACTGGGGACAGATCAGGCTGGAGCCAGATCGGTCTGGGATCATCCTGATCGGTCCGGTGACCGATCACTTTAATTCAAATGCAATGTCAGACGCTCTGATCACGACTGAACACATCTGATTCCTCTCCTCTTAATCTCTGATACTTCATTCTCTGCTTGATTTGCTGTGCTAATGATCTGATCAAGGTTACAGGTGACAGGAATGGATTCAAACACTCAAGAGAGAGTCAATTGGAGTCTTTCCTTGGAGCAGGTTTGTTCGTTTTCCATCTCAGGTTGCAACGGACGCTGGCGTTGCTGACTGGGGCTCGATTGAGGGAAGCTCAGGGAGTCCAGGAGAGCTCAGTGGTAGGTGGGCAGTTGCAGGTGAGCAGCTGGAGGCTGCAGTGAGGTGCTGTGACCTGGCGATCAGTGGGAGAGACTTAAGCGCTTGGTGGCGAAGAAGTCTCAACAACGCTTAGAATACTCGATCAAAATGAAGTTCTCCACATTATGCTCTTGCGACAACTCTATTCCATCATCTTGAGCAAGCAACTGTGATCCTTGAAGCAACCTTCTGTTACTTGAGCATTTGGAAGAGAAACAAGAAGCTTGGGAGTCCATCAGCGAGAATACACGAAGAAGGGAGTTCTTGTGTGAGATCTGCGTTGAGTGGAGCTCAGGAGAAGTTTGCTTGTGTTCTTGTGTTAGTGATATGAGAGAAGTGTTTTAAGGCAATCGCCTTATGATTGTAATCATTTATTTTAATAAATGAATATTCACTATTTGAGTCTACATGTTTGTGTATTTGATTGAGATCTTAAACTCATTTACTAAATGTCCGGAATACAATTCACAGCATGAGAGAATTTGTGATGAATTCACAACTAGTGATTATCTCTACATGTGCAATTGTGAAGTATTGAAATTGTCCCTAGTCGATGAATTGATAAATACAGACATTATCAATTCTGTTGAGACTAGCATGAGTTATTCTCTAATCAGCTGATTCTCACTGGCTGGTGACATTGAGATGTCCGGAGATAAACATGAATGCTAGTTAAGGGAACTAGTTTATTGGAGTGACTGGCTGTAAAACTTCATATGGTAGTCTACATATAGATATGTCAGTGAAGTTCTTACTGCAGCTTAAGTGCGATGTTCCTTTGACTTGCGGTGTTCAAGTCATCTTTGTCATGGAGACTTATAATTTGACATCTAAAGCAAGCATCTCCAAGGAGGTGTGGGCCCAAGATGATTGGGTATAAGCCGTAGTGCCCGAAGATGTTTGAACAACCTACAAAGTGTTGGAGCAATCAGCCCTAAGATGGTCCGGTGTGACCATGGGTTTTGATGTTTGGGTAAAGGGTTTAAGTTAGGTTTTCCCTTGTATTCTTATATGCGTATGTTGAGTGTGCAGGTTGTACAGGTTAAGCATATGGACTTGACTGGACGGCCTCAGTACGGTGAAGGATGGTATGGAGGCAAGCTGGAGGCTTGCGTGCGCATCCGAGAGACCTTGGAGTGCAGGGACGATGAGCTGATGGGCGCGGACTTCGAGGCGTACATGAAGGGTGGCATGGATGCAAGCTGGAGGCTTGCGTGCGCATCCGAGGGACGAGGGTCGAAGATGAAGAGGGCGTGAAGGCAACAGTCGAGACTACGGAGGAGGAGTCAGTCGAGTCGTGAGGGTCGAGTGCTGTGTGAATGTACTCGGGAATGGATTCAGCTAGGGACCAATCGACTGCCCTAGGGGCAGTCGACTGGTAACGACTGGTGAGCTGGCAGAATTCGAACGTTGGGGCTGTCAACGGTCGAATTTGGCTGGCACCAGTCGACTGCCCTGGGGGCAGTCAACTGGTAGCGAGAAATCAGCCCCGAGTCCTATTTAAAGAGGGCATCGTGGTGGCTGAGTTTCTTGATGAAACTTGCTTGGATAGGGCAAATTAGTAGTCTTGTATACTCAGGAAGTGTCCTTGGTGTTGTGGCGAGGTTTCTCCACCCACAAGGAGCGACGAGTTCTAGCCGGAGGTTATCCGGGGTTTAATCCACCAACGGATTGTTGGATTAGTCACCCGGCGGGGGTGGATACCAACTAAATATGGTTTGTTAGCATTGTATTTATTGTTTTATTTGTATTTCCACTGCGCTAACAATCTTGTAGGAAGAAGGGGTTCGAAAAATCTCTATTCACCCCCCTCTAGCGTACGGAATGATCCTAACAATTGGTATCAGAGCGAAGGACCGCTCTTGATCGGACTAACCGCCGAGGGAGCATACGCTAGAGGAAATGGAAGGTGTAGGTTCACTTGGGGACGAGATCTATGTTGGTGCAGGAAGCACCAGATCGAACCTTGTTTTGATATTGGCAAAGGATTCAAAGTTAAGGGTTATTTGTTGTCTAACAATGCTGCTTGAGAGTGCAGGAAACCAAGTCCTAGCGAAGGGATGCTAGGCACCTGACGATGGGCTGTCAGGAAACCAAGTCCTGGCGAAGGGCTGCTAGGCGAAAACCAAGTCCTGGCGAAGGGCTGCTAGGCGAAAACCAAGTCCTGGCGAAGGGCTGCTAGGCGAAAACCAAGACCTGGCGAAGGGCTGCTGGGCAAAAGTCCAACTGGTGAAACCGGTTGGCACCAGGTAAATTCTCCCGAGAGGAGTAGGTGAGGACGCGTTCCCCTAGAGGGAACATTAGGCGTCGGTTCGACCTAGGGCTCCATTTTGGAGACCCAAAGTCAGAACCAAGACAGCCAAGGCTGTGTAAGATTAACTTATTAATTGCTATTTTGGACTAACCCTGGATGCAGGACCGAAGGACTGTGTTTCTGCAGCTCAGAGAGCCTCAAAGGAGTGAGGCAGTAGCTGAGCAGGGCGCCCCGGATGTGTCGGGCGCCCCAGAGTCAACCCAAAGTCAGCAGAGAGGTAAACGCCCCGACAGCAGCGCAATTGGGGGCGCCCCGCGTGTGTCGGGCGCCCCGCATGTCGGGCGCCCCGCGTGTCTCGGGCGCCCACTGTGCCACGCCACTGAAGGCTGCTGCAGCTCACTCTCGTGAAGCCCTGAAGATGACGCTTTGACCGGTCAACCGGGCGCCCCGCGCGCGTCGAGCGCCCCGGTCAAAGCTGATCCCGAAGATGAAGAGATCAGCCTTGACCAGAGGGCTCGCCGGATCAAGAGCCACGTGGGGGGCGCCCCGAGCATGTCGGGCGCCCCCTGCCCTATATAAAGAGGGCCTCGACCCTATTCTTGAACAACCAATTCCTTCGACAATTCTACGCTCTTCTGCTTCCACGACACGCTCCAGAAAGCTGCCAACTCAAGCCGACGACGTCCCGCTGCTCCAGAACTTCAATCTTCACCGGACGTCGGTAACAAGAGTTGTATTTAAGTTTACGAGAATATTTTTATTATTATTTGTGTGTAAACTTTTGCGAACTTATAGAATTGCCCGCAGAAAACGGTCAACGACCGTGGGCCTTGGAGTAGGAGTCGACCCAGGCTCCGAACCATGTAAACCGGCTGTGTTTGCGTTGTTGTGTTCTCTTTTATTTCCGCTGCGCACCCGCTCTTTTTAAATCCGAACGAATTGCGACATTCACCCCCCCTCTCTCGCATTTCTCGATCCAACAAGTGGTATCAGAGCGGGGTTATTCAAAGTTGGTGCAACCACCACTTTGAAATTTCTTTTCGGATTTTTTTTTTTTTGCTTTATTTTTTTTGGTAAATAATATCTGTGAGTGTATTTAAAATATCCTTACGCCTTTTTCAATTTTGAATTCTCATTTTTTCACCATAAGTCAGAATTGATAAAAGAATCAATTTGTGAAAATTTGTCATAAAATTTTTTTAATATTTTTCCTCGAAATTCGTGCTACCTTAATTCGTGAAAATTTTTTTCTCTTACTTTTTCTTCATTAATCAAAATTGTTAAAATCAACATTTTCTAAAAAATTTTTATTATTATTTTAATATTTTCCCTCGAAATTCGTGCAATATTTTTTGTTGTTCCCGCACTACTAATCCAAGACCAAGTCTTGGTACATCTCTGTTTTTTTATTGTGTGCAAGATTTAAACTAATGGCCAATCAAGAATGGAATAGCATCCGTCCACCACTCCTCTCCGGCGAGAACTTCAATTCTTGGAGAAGTCAAATGGAGTCCCTTCTGAAGGCCCACATGGACATATGGATGATCCTCCAAACGGGGTTTACAGTACCTACAGAAGATGGTATGTCGATCGCCTGGGAGAAATTGGACGAACCAACCTTGAGGAAGATCGAGGCAGATGCAAAGGCGACTGTAATCATACAATGCGGCCTAACTAACGAACAACTCAAGCTAGTCGGTTCATTTGGATGTGCTAGAGAAATTTGGGAGAAATTGATCAATCTTCATCAAGAAATCTCAGATGAAGAAGAAGATCAGGTAAGTTATCTCGCACTCTCGGTCCAAGCACAGATAGCCGAGTCAGAGTCTGAACCTGAACCCAGAGTCGAAATCGAACCAGCAGAATCAGACGACGAACTGACTGAGATGGTAACCAATTTCAAATTCTTTTCTAAATTAGAATTAAATAATCAAGATAATACTGCAATGGTCGAGGAAGGTATAACTTTTGCAGGGAAAACTCCAAGAGAACCACCAAAGAAGGAGATTCAACCGGTACCCAAGTCTGACTCAGACACGGAATCAGAAGATGAATTTAGATCCGAGACAGCAACAATTAAGGGGGAGATTCCTAATAAGGAATCAAAAGGTAAAATTACAAATTTGAATTTTAAAAATCATATAATTTGTTACATATGCAAGGAGAGAGGGCACTACCAAACTAAGTGTCCTACTCGAAAGATTCAAACGATACAACCGACGGCGACAAAGGAACCAGCCCCAAAAGCACGAAAGAACAAGAGTCGCATCCAATGCTTCAAGTGCCAGGAGGTTGGGCATTACAAAGAGGAATGCACAGATAAACGTTACAAAGATCCAGGGCAACCAACCAAAATGGGTAACTATAATTTACATCCAAATCCACTCTTTACCTTGAATACTGATAGATTAATTAATCTCCCTTGGTCAAATTTAGATATGGATGCATGCTTAAATAACTTAATGAAATCATGTATATTAGCAAAGTCAAAATTCAAAATGTTAAGACAAGAAAATGAGACTTTGAAAATTAAAATTGATATACAAGAAAAACTGATTAATAATTTTGCAAACTTAGAAAATCCAGAAATTTCTCCTCACTATGACATTACCTGAAGTTCTGTTTTGGCTATTCATAGGACTAGATAGCTTAAGGACTTAACCAATTACTTGAAATTTGAAAACATAGTATTGGGAGGAGGTGAGATGATAGTACGTTGGGGAAACCAACTCTAATAAGATCAAGTCTACTTGGTCTCTTTAGACTGGTGAAACCAGCCGAAGCTACCGATCCAAGACCCAAGCTAGTTAGACCAGAAAATGACCTAATTTAATTTGAAAATGAAATTTCATTAAAAGGCTTTGTCAAGGAAAGGGTGGATGATCCCATAAGGCTACGGCCAAAGAAGGCCTAGTGCCTCGCCAAGACCTGGAAGTCAATTTCTGAAATTCAAATTCAAATTATCTTTTGTCAAATTCGAATCTAACACAAATTTCAAATAATTATAGATTCAAATCTGTTTTCAAAATTAAATAACTTTTTTCAAAATAAATGAAAATTCCTTTTCAAAGTTAATTTTTACCTTCAAACCTGTCTCACAAAGAACTTTTAAGGTTAACTGTTTGAAAATCCTAGATTGGGTGAGACAGGAAAATTAAGTTCAAATTAAAAATTCTTTTATGTTGTGTTTTCATTCAGAGAATAATTTCAACATAGTCAAACCATGATTAACATGGTTAAACCTTAGTCAACTGAGTCAAACATGGTCAAACCTAGTTAATGCTAAAGACCCTTCAAGCACTTAGATAAAGTTAAGACAAGTCGAATACAAGGGGAGTTCTTTTTAGATTTAGTCTCAAAACCTGATTTAGTATCATTTCAGAATAAGGCCTTCAAAAATTACTCAAAATTCTTGGTATATCACTATCTCTTTGAAAAATTATTATCATTTCAAAATATTTCTTTTCAAAAACTGTGTTATTATTATTACTTCAAATTGAGGTGTCAAAAATTTATCTCCTTGAAAGTTTCATACTCAGAAGATTATTCAAAATTATTCTTTTGTTTTTAATAAACCCTAAAGACACAGAGGAAGGTCCACTTCATGATCTACTAGGACTCCTAGAATGTGTCAAATTTAGGGGGAGTTTGATTCAAAAGAAGAATTACTAAAATTTTTTTTGTAATTATTTTGAAGTTATTAGATAATTCTTATAATTTAAATCAAACCCTAAAACTCAGAGGAAGATCACTTGTAGTCAACAAGCTTCCTAGGACTGGGTCAAGTTTAGGGGGAGATCAAATTAAAAGAATTGTTGAAGATTTTTCAAAATTATATGTTTTCATGCACTGCAAGTTTAAAATCCTTTTGAAAACATAAATAATTTTTCGTTCAAAATATTTTTATTGTTGTGGCCTATGAAATTGTTTGTGAAATAATACTTACTTGAGTTGGAGAATTTCCAGGACACTTAGGAAAATGCCCGTGTAGTTAACAAGGTTTCCTAGGATTGTGTCAGACTGGAAAAGAAACCTAGTCAAGTAAAATATTTTATAAATTACTTATACTTCTCAAAGTCTAATACTTTTCTAAAAGTACTTATGTGTTTCAAATCATAATTTATTTCAAAAGTACTTATGCCTTCAAAAATGCATAATATCTTTCAAAAAGTACTGCTATTTTTCAAAATATAATGTTTCCAAAAGTACAAATATTTTTTCAAGGCCAAAATGTTCAAAGTGCGTGAAGCTTTTAAAGATTTGCCTACAAATACATTTTTTTTCAAAATGGAGTTAATCTAGAAATTTAAGTTTTTTTATGCCTTCAAAATTATTCTAACTTAAGTACTTAATTTTTTATCAATTTAAGTACTTAATTTTTTAACTTAAGTACTTAACATTTTTTTTCCCAAGTACTTAACTATTTCTTTCAAAAATTATTTCTAAGTACTTTCTCAAAAATTATTTCTAAATACTTAACAATTCCTTTCAAAAATTTATTTCAAGTAGTTAAATGGGTTTAGTACTTAACTGTTTTTAAACCAAGTACCTGACACTTAATTTTTTCAAAACTTCTCAAAAAAGTACTTGATTTATACTTGAAAATTATCTAAGTGTAAAAAGTTTTGAAAATATTTTTACTGTGTTTTTGAAATACTTTGTCAAAAACATGAAGCACTTAGAAAAACTCACTGTGAGATACCTTGCTCACCCATGCTTGTTTTTGATATATGTCAAAGGGGGAGGAAAGGTCAAAGTTAATACAAGTATTCAGGGTTTTAGGGGGAGTATGAAAAATAAATATTTTTTTCAACTCTACATTTATTCTATTCATAAATAGTTATATTTCATTGCTTAACCTTTTGTGCTTAAACTGTTATAAGTTTTTCCTTAACTTTGAATTGTGTTGCCATAATCAAAAAGGGGGAGATTTTTGGTGCAGGAAGCACCAGATCGAACCTTGTTTTGATATTGGCAAAGGATTCAAAGTTAAGGGTTATTTGTTGTCTAACAATGCTGCTTGAGAGTGCAGGAAACCAAGTCCTAGCGAAGGGATGCTAGGCATCTGACGATGGGCTGTCAGGAAACCAAGTCCTGGCGAAGGGCTGCTAGGCAAAAACCAAGTCCTGGCGAAGGGCTGCTAGGCGAAAACCAAGTCCTGGCGAAGGGCTGCTAGGCGAAAACCAAGACCTGGCGAAGGGCTGCTGGGCAAAAGTCCAACTGGTGAAACCGGTTGGCACCAGGTAAATTCTCCCGAGAGGAGTAGGTGAGGACGCGTTCCCCTAGAGGGAACATTAGGCGTCGGTTCGACCTAGGGCTCCATTTTGGAGACCCAAAGTCAGAACCAAGACAGCCAAGGCTGTGTAAGATTAACTTATTAATTGCTATTTTGGACTAACCCTGGATGCAGGACCGAAGGACTGTGTTTCTGCAGCTCAGAGAGCCTCAAAGGAGTGAGGCAGTAGCTGAGCAGGGCGCCCCGGATGTGTCGGGCGCCCCAGAGTCAACCCAAAGTCAGCAGAGAGGTAAACGCCCCGACAGCAGCGCAATTGGGGGCGCCCCGCGTGTGTCGGGCGCCCCGCATGTCGGGCGCCCCGCGTGTCTCGGGCGCCCACTGTGCCACGCCACTGAAGGCTGCTGCAGCTCACTCTCGCGAAGCCCTGAAGATGACGCTTTGACCGGTCAACCGGGCGCCCCGCGCGCGTCGAGCGCCCCGGTCAAAGCTGATCCCGAAGATGAAGAGATTAGCCTTGACCAGAGGGCTCGCCGGATCAAGAGCCACGTGGGGGGCGCCCCGAGCATGTCGGGCGCCCCCTGCCCTATATAAAGAGGGCCTCGACCCTATTCTTGAACAACCAATTCCTTCGACAATTCTACGCTCTTCTGCTTCCACGACACGCTCCAGAAAGCTGCCAACTCAAGCCGACGACGTCCCGCTGCTCCAGAACTTCAATCTTCACCGGACGTCGGTAACAAGAGTTGTATTTAAGTTTACGAGAATATTTTTATTATTATTTGTGTGTAAACTTTTGCGAACTTATAGAATTGCCCGCAGAAAACGGTCAACGACCGTGAGCCTTGGAGTAGGAGTCGACCCAGGCTCCGAACCAAGTAAACCGGCTGTGTTTGCGTTGTTGTGTTCTCTTTTATTTCCGCTGCGCACCCGCTCTTTTTAAATCCGAACGAATTGCGACATTCACCCCCCCCTCTCTCGCATTTCTCGATCCAACAATCTACACACCACCGGCCTACGACAATGAAGATTTTGCATATTGGAATGCGAGGATCGATACGTGGTTCGGAATGGATTGGGCATGCCGAACTGCGCTTGAAGAGCCCTTCGAAGTTCCAAAGGACAAGCACGGGAAGAAGCTTCATCCTAGATACTGGGACAAAGAGCAACGAGAACAATTTCAGGCCAATGAGAAGGTAACAAATATTTTGGTTGATATATTACCTAACGACATCTTGAGTTGTGTAGGGTCATATCAAAGCGCATGTGAATTATGGAGCAAGGTGAAAGAGTATCATGAGACTCCTACAAAAATTCAAGAGCCTAAGGAGAAAAGCCCCATGATTCAAGAAGAGGAAGAAGAAAGTGAAGAATCGTCAACCTCCTCAAGAGGAGAAGAAGACGAGGCATCAACTTCAAGAATTGAGGGGGATGAGAGACCCTCAATCATACAAACACAAGAAGAAGCCTCCACCTCCACCAAAGCAAAGAAGAAAGATCACATCACATGCTTTGGGTGCAACGAAAAGGGGCACTATAAGGATAAGTGCCCAAAAGTTAAAAATGAGGTACACCCTAAACCCATTGTAAATTCCTTTAAAACTAATGTGGGTTGTAGGAATGAAGAGGCTCAAGGTAAGAAAAAGAGGATTAGATGCTTCACGTGTGGTGAGCTAGGGCACTACCACACCAAGTGTCCAAGGAAGAAGGAGCTAAAGAAGATGGAGCACCTTAGGAGATGGGAGAAAGAAGAGAGAAGAAAGCAAAGTTCACAACAAGGAAGGACTACAAGGGTAAAGGAGGTATTTCCTAACCCTAGTTTAAAAAGAAATTCAATTTCAAGTTCTTCCTTACATTTCAAAAATCATGTTAATTACCCACCCATGCATGCTAGAACTCATGAGAATTGTTTATTTGTGCATAGTCATGGATTTAAGTACAATGATAGGACTAAGGGTAACAAGGTAGATCATAACCCTAAGAAAAACATGCATCATGATAGACCTAAGACATGGGTACCTAAGGATCAAGGCATTGACCCTAAGAAGGGGAGACAAATGCCTAAGAAAATGGATAGGTCTAGGAATGTCCAAAGTGGACATATGGAATCCAAGGTTAGAGGGCTAAAAAGGAAAAATCAAGTCTTAAGGGCAAGGCTTGATACTTTAGAGAAGACCTTAGAAAGTTTCAAGATTGGATCTAAGAGTCTAGACATGGTGTTGGGTAGTTTGAAACCCAACTACGATAGATCGGGATTGGGATACCGACCTAAGATCTCTAAGACTAACAAAAAGAAGTATGCTGGGAAGGCATACAATAATGGTAAGGAGGAGAAGTCCATGGATGGCAAGGGAGTGCCTTTCGAAGGGAAAATGAGTGACTTGACTAAGGACAAAGTGTCCAAAGTTAAGAAGGTTCACTTTGTGGGCCAAGAGTCACCGGTGGCACACCGGTGTGGCTTAGTGTGGATTAAGTCACCTAGGGAGGTGGCTAAGAGTCAGAGCTCAAGGGGGAGCTCTAGGAGCCTTTGGGATCTATGGTAGATGGATCTCAAAAGTTTTTCTCCCAAGAAATTGGATGAAATGTGTCAAATAATAATGTACAATTGGATCTGAAATGCGACTTGGGTAAGTCTTAATTCTAAGTTTTGGCACACTAAAAAGGGGATGTAGGGAGAAAAATAGTGGAAATGGTATTATAATTGAAAGAAATTGGGTTTAATATGAAAATGCCATGTAACCTGATGCTACTAATGGATTATGAATGAGTATGGGAAGAAGCATCAAGATGAGGTCGAAATTAGAACTTTGAGCTAAGGTTTTAATGATACACTTAAGGATAAGTGGAGTTTCGTGCCAATCTTGGGATCCGGAGTACATTTATTTGGAAACGTATTTTTTCCAAGTAGATATTGGCTTCACAAATCTCCCCACAAAATTTCATATTTTTTGGAGGTTTGTAGAATTTTTAGGGCATCTCTGAAAGTCGGCTGAAAACCTGAAATTTCAGGTATCAGTCGACTGCCCCATGGGCAGTCGACTGGTATCGAGCCGAGTAACATTCTGTGAGTTTTGGGAGTCGACTGCCCCAGGGGCAGTCGACTGGTCGGTAGGCTGAAATGGAAAATGAGAATGTTGGCTAATCAGAAATTGCAAATTTGGTTATGGGATATGGTTTAGAATTAAAATTCTTGGTTATGACTTCATAGTCCTTAAATAAAGTGTTATCCCATGATTTGATAAGAATTTATTGGATTTTTTGGAAATGAAGAAGGATTGATAAGGTTCTCTAGGTATTTAAGATTTAGAGGTTAAACAGGGAACATTGAGGACAATTCCATGTGTCGAATTATGATGGGTAGATTTGACAAAACACATGGAATTAGAAACGAATTTGAAAGTTGATACTTAATGCAAAATCATTAAGAAACTTAGATGTGTACCAAAAGTCAAGCACACTTGACATTTCCATGATATCATATTTTTCTAGGATAGGATATATCCTAGCAAGTGTGCTTGCAAACTTTAGAGTTTTTAGACTTTTATTGAGTTCTGTTTGGCACTTAGGGAAAGATTGTCTCGGGCAATGCTATAAGAGTGTCAAAGGGGGAAGAACTCGGGTGTTGGGTTGTGTATGACTTAACGTGGTGTCTAGGAGGTTAAGTTGGGTAGAACTTGACCTGGGAAAAATGAAAATTGGGAGAAGGCATGGGTTAAGGGGGAGGTTGTCTCCTATTTGCCTTAATTTTCATAAGAAAACTTTTGAGTTTTGTACCAAACTTGGGAATGGGGATAGATACATGGTGAAATGTATTTTTACCAAGTAGGTATGGGTACCACAAAGTTCTCCACGAAATTTGAGAATTTTTGGAGATTTGTGGAATTTCTGGCGCGTTTCTGAAATTCGGCCAGAAAACTAATTATCAGAGTATCAGTCGACTGCCCTGGGGGCAGTCGACTGGTCAGGGCTGGTGTGGGTATCCAGCAGCTGACTTGGGTCCAAGTGATAAGAAACATGTGTATGGAGGTCTAGTACACTGTGTTTAGGATCATTGGGGATTAAAAGAACCAATAATTGGGATATTATTGGGGTCTTTTTGATGTATGGCAAAGGGGGAGAAGTTTGGATTTAAGTTGGGAAACTAAACTTACCTTTGCTAGAAACCCTAGGTTTAGGGTGAGTTGAGATTAAGGGGGAGCATGGTTGCTCCATTCTTGACGTAAAGGGAACCTTGGAGAGGTTCTTAAAAAGCCTTTGTAAGGCCAGTGTAAGGGGAAGTTTGGGAGAAGCTTTAAAAAGCCCGGTTAGGTGGTAAAAGGCCTAGCTTGGAGGGCTAGGTGTTGGAAAATCCTAACTTGGAGGGTTAGGTGGTAAAAGTCCTAGCTCGGAGGGGTAGGTGTTGGAAAATCCTAGCTTGGAGGGCTAGGTGTAAAATTCCTAACTTGGAGGGTTAGGTGTGGGATGCCTTGGGATAGGATCCAGTTATGCATTGCATATGCATTCATTTAGCATGGTTTTTGCTACTTACTACTATCTTGCTTTCCTAACTTAAACGGATTGCCAAACATCAAAAAGTGGGAGATTGTTGGAGCAATCGGCCCTAAGATGGTCCGGTGTGACCATGGGTTTTGATGTTTGAGCAAAGGGGTTAAGTTAGGTTTTCCCTTGTATTCTTATATGCGTATATTGAGTGTGCAGGTTGTACAGGTTACGCATATGGACTTGACTGGACGGCCTCAGTACGGTGAAGGATGGCATGGAGGCATGCTGGAGGCTTGCGTGCGCATCCGAGGGACCTTGGAGTGCAGGGACGATGAGCTGATGGGCGCGGACTTCGAGGCGTACGTGAAGGGTGGCATGGATGCAAGCTGGAGGCTTGCGTGCGCATCCGAGGGACGAGGGCCGAAGATGAAGAGGGCGTGAAGGCAACAGTCGAGACTGCGGAGGAGGAGTCAGTCGAGTCGTGAGGGTCGAGTGTTGTGTGAATGTACTCGGGAAGGGATTCAGCTAGGGACCAGTCGACTGCCCTGGGGGTAGTCGACTGGTAGCGACTGGTGAGCTGGCAGAATTCGAACGTTGGGGCTGTCAATGGTCGAATTTGGCTGGCACCAGTTGACTGCCCTGGGGGCAGTCGACTGGTAGCGAGAAATCAGCCCCGAGTCCTATTTAAAGAGGACGTCGTGGTGGCTGAGTTTCTTGACGAAACTTGCTTGGATAGGGCAAGTTAGTAGTCTTGTATACTCAGGAAGTGTCCTTGGTGTTGTGGCGAGGTTTCTCCACCCACAAGGAGCGACGAGTTCTAGCCGGAGGTTATCCGGGGTTTGATCTGTAGGACCGATGCACGTGAGAGGGGGGGTGAATCACGTGACTTTTAAAATCTTCGTTATAAAATCAGAGTCGATAGAAAATTGTACAATGCTTTTTATAACGTGCACAGCGGAAAAATTAAAACGAAATACGAAAGCGAAAAATAAAAAGAAAAAATTACACGAGGAGTTTTACTTCGTTCGGTGCCTTCGCCGACTCCTAATCGAAGGCCCAGGTTCCTTGAACCTTTCCTATGGGCAATCCACTAAAAACCTTTACCGATAAACTACCGATAGAGTGATTCGAATACAAGATTGGGCGGAAGTGTAACAGCCCTACACTTCCCCCTTAAATAATTTAAGTGCAGAAAAAAAATTCGTTACCCAACACTTAGATTTATCTGAAGCAGCTTGGGTGTTGGGAGCGATCTTCCAGCAGCGGTCGGACAGCGTCGAGTTAAAGCACAAACCGCAGCAGAGGAGCGTGGAAGCAAGAGAGCGCCAAAGCTTGAACCAGAATCAAATTTTCTTGTCTGTTAGAGGGCTTGCTTGCTTCTATTTATAGTGCCTCGATGCATGATCTTCTCAGCTCAAATTTTATCCATCAACAAGATAAAATAATAAAAAAAGATAATGTTTCTATCCTTTGCTTTAATTAAGAAAATAATTTAAATAAAATATAAATACTGAATATTGAAAAGTTAACCGACAGGTTTTATCCTCTTACAAATTTAATTAATAATTTAAAAGGAGATTTTATCCTTCCAGCTAAGCTATACATGAGAATTTTAACCATTAGTAGGAATAATTTTATTCTCTAAAAAGAAGGAAATACAAATAATTTAAATGATAATTTATCCTCCACCAAGGCTTTAGATAAGGAATAATTTTATAAAATTCAACTACAAAATTCTAATTAAATAAATTCTGTAAAAATAGAGTTAATGCATTTAGAATCTAATTAAATAAATTCTGTAAAATAGAGTTAATGCATTTAGAATCTAATTAAATAAATTCTGTAAAATAGAGTTAATGCATTTAGAATCTAATTAAATAAATTCTGTAAAATAGAGTTAATGCATTTAGAGTTAATTAGACCCCGTCCAAACCTGGATAAGGATCTAACCAGGACTCAACCGAGGTCACCAAAATGGGCCTAAGTTGGACCGCGCCTACAGTCCTAAAATAGGACCCGTCCTCACTGGTTCGCTCCTCCAGTGACTTACCTCACTTACCTCGTGCAGCTCTACTCAACTTCTTAACCCACCAGGTCTTCCTGCCAGGGCTCAACCACCCTGGTCTTTTTGCCAAGTTTCAACCAACTTGGGCTTCAGCCAGTTGTCAGGCCCCGTGAACCCAACTGGACTTCTCGCCAGGACTCAACCACCCTGGACTTCCCGCCAGGACTCAACCACCCTGGACTTCAGCATGGTGTCAGGTCCTAAGTCTTTCAACCCTGCACACTTAGTAAAGAGGTCAAAACCAAAAGCAAGTCTAACTTTAACCTATTTGTCATTCATCAAAACTCAGGTTTAACTATTAGTGCAAATTGCACCAACAATCTCCCCCTTTTTGATGCAATGACAACCTGGGTTAAAGTTAGAAAATACCAGATAAACCAATGAGTCCAAGAATAATATGCAAATGACATGC
Organism: Boesenbergia rotunda; assembly: GCA_024364735.1. NCBI lineage: Eukaryota > Viridiplantae > Streptophyta > Magnoliopsida > Zingiberales > Zingiberaceae > Boesenbergia > Boesenbergia rotunda. The sequence continues at coordinate 2,009 of JAGFNQ010000004.1, read as the reverse complement.
TCTAAGATCAGAAATTTTTAATTTTCTAACTCAACCCTTAAACCCTCCCCCTTTGGCATTCATCAAAACAAAGAAATAATAAGTGTGCAAGCATCAGAAATAAATCAAGCAATCAAGTAATATGCCAGCCAAGTAAAAAAATACTTTAAGTATTTGGGGAAGAAAAAATGCTTAACAAACATACTAAGTTTCTGAACTGATTCAGAGGGGTAAGTCAAATTCTTAATCAATCTGAGAGCATAAATGTTAAAGGAAATGACTAGGTGTAAATTTAGAAATGTCTTTTTGAACACCATTTTCAAAAATTAAAAAGGGCTACCTTCAAAATCTTAATCTTTTCCAAAATAAAGAATATCTCAAGGCAAATTAATGAAAAAGAGAAGATTTTCCAAAATTTTCTTTTCAAAGGATCATTCAGAATATTTTCAGGATTAATTTGAGAAAAAAAATTTCAAGATAATTTTTTTTTTTATTTATTTTATTTTTTATTTTTAAAATCCTTGTTCAATTAAAGAAGATATTTTCTAAAACAGTTTTCACTAAACATTTTTGAGAGTTAGAATACAAAATATAAACTCAAGCTCCCCCTGAACCAAGTAAGAAAGTTTAGCCCATTTTGAATGTCTAACCGTAGTTACTAGCTAACTATCTATAGGATAGTAGTTTTCACTAGGTTAGTCAAGTCAAGTACTAGTGTCTAGCTTAGCTTTACAGAAAGACTACTTGACTTGATCAATATGAAGTTGGTATTTAACGCCAAGACTTGCTACGATGCATAGGTTTAAGCATTCTGAAGTCCAGGCAATACCCTATGCATCTCATCCCGTTCTAAGTTTTAGCATACACAAACATGTTATACCTAATGTGCTTTGTGAGATGCGACCTCTAAATCTATAGGAACATGCATCTCTAGGGGTCAAACTTAGGTTAAGTCCACCAGTCTCGAAAGTCAAGTTTGAAATCAAAGTTAATTTTTTAAAAATTAAGTGTGAAAATCAAAGTCAATTTTGAAAATCAAGTTTAAAAAATACACATTTTAGAGAGTACAAAAAATGCAAGTACAAAAATTAACTCTAACTCAAGCTATGTGTCAAACAGAATTTGTGAGTTGAGTAAAAGTGATTAGGTCAATCCTAGTCTACAACACACATTCCAATTAACCTTCTTAAATTGCTAAATTCGGATTCAGGAAGTGGTTTAGTGAATATGTCAGCTAGGTTAGATTTGGATTCAACATGATTAAGTTCTATTTCCCCTTTATTAACATGATCTCTAACAAAATGATGCTTAATTTCTGTATGTTTGGTCCTAGAGTGGTGAATTGGGTTTTTGGTTAGATTAATTGAACTTAGATTATCTATAAAAGTTTTGACTTTCTTAAAATCTAAGTTAAAATCTTTTAAGGTATGCATCATCCAGAGTAATTGGGCTACATATTCACCCATTGCTATGTATTCAGCTTCAGTGGTGGATAGGGCAACACAATGTTGTTTTCTACTGAACCAACTAACTAGTGAGGGTCCTAGAAGTTGGCATCCACCACTGGTACTTTTTCTATCTAATTTACAGCCAGCATAATCTGAGTCAGAAAATCCAATAAGTTCAAACTGGGCTGTTCTAGGGTACCAAATTCCTAGACTTTCTGTCCCTTTGAGATACCTAAATATCCTTTTAACTAGGGTTAGATGTGATTCTTTAGCACATGTTTGATACCTAGCACACATACTAACTGCAAAGAGAATATCAGGTCGACTTGCAGTTAGGTAAAGTAAGCTACCTATAGCACTTCTATAATACTTAAGGTCAACAGGTTTGCCATTTGTGTCACTATCTATAGTTTGATTGGTAGCCATAGGTGTCTTAATTTCTTTAGCACTATCCATTCCAAATTTTCTAAGTAATTCTTTAGTGTATTTTTGTTGATAGATAAAAGTACCCTCACTAGTCTGTTTTATTTGTAACCCTAAAAAGAAAGTTAATTGACCTACTAAACTCATTTCAAATTCATT
>JAGFNQ010000003.1:0-32795 GCA_024364735.1 Boesenbergia rotunda | reverse complement strand
ATAAATTTATAAACTTTATTATGGATAAATCAATTCATAATTGATTTTAAAATTAAAATAACCAATCATGGATTATTTTAATCTTCCATAAAAGAATAAATTTCTATAAATTTTATTTATATAAATTTCTTTATACAAATTTATTTATCCATAATTATAAAAAATCGCGCTAATTTATTTTATTAATTAAACCAATAAATTGGTTTATCCCTTTATTGGCCGGCCACCAAAGAGGGGTTAACACCCTCTTTGGCCGGCCAAACCACCCGAACCGATCGCGAATTAAACTCATTTAATTCGCCCAAAAAGCCTTCAAAAGACTTAGCCATTTTAGCTTCCATTACGCCTCTGATTAATTCAGATTCGACTTATTTCTCTGATCGAAAATCCAATTTTCAACTCGTTTTAAATCCCTCGGATTACTCGTAGTGCGTGTGACTAAATAGGCTTTCGATTTATGTTGGCCGTCTATAATCAACTAATTATAGAACGATCATGAGTGCACCTAGTAGTACATCATGACCCCCAATTAATCGAAAGATCAACGGTTGACCTCAGAAGAATTATTCTGAAACCCTTCAGCAGCTCTAATGAATCGTGCCCCATTCCCTTCACCACCTTATACCCACTTGGTTCAGACACGGTCATGGTGTCAGTCCCCACTAGGCTGACTACGTCACACCTAGCCCAAGTAATGTCTTCTCGTCCTTTGGATTTCTAATTACTCTCATGTATTTTAGAGACTCTCACTCTAAACATGATATGCTCTGGCCAGAGGCTTTGAGTAACAATCCGACGATAGGCCTGGGTATACATCTCCTCGCAAGGAGTGGTGAATCCTTTGTAGGCTGTTCAAACATCTTCGGGCACTTCGGCTTATACCCGATCATCCTGGGTCCACACCTCCTTGGAGATGCTTGCTTAAGATGTCAAAGTATAAGTCTCCATGACCAAGATGACTTGAACACCGCAAGTCAAAGGAACATCGCACTTAAGCCGCAGTAAGATCTTCATTGACATATCTACATGTAGATTCCATATAAAGTCTTACAGCTAGTCACTCCAATGAACTAGTTCCCTTAACTAGCATCCATGTTTATCTCCGGACATCCCAATGTCACCAGCCAGTGAGAATCAGCTGATTAGAGAATAACCCATGCTAGTCTCAACAGAATTGATAGTGTCCGTTTTTATCAATTCATCGACTAGGGATATTTTCAATACTTCACATTTGCGCATTTAGAGATAATCACTAGTTGTGATCTCATCACAAATTCTCTTATGCTGTGAGTTGTATTGCGGACATTCAGTAGATGAGTTTAAGATCCCAATCAAATACACAAGCATGTATACTCAAATAGTGAATTATCATTTATTAATATAAATGTTTTACAATCATAAGGCGATTGCCTTAGGACACTTCTCTCATATCACTAACAAACTCCCACTTGGCCTAATGCCAATCGCTACGGTATCCAATACCACAGGCTCTAACATGACCCTCAAACTTGCTTTGAGGCAAGGCCTTAGTTAAAGGATCCGCTATATTCCTTTCAGTGGGAACTCTCTCAATTTGTATGTCATTCCTACTTATAATCTCTCTGATCAGATGATAGCGGCGAAGCACGTGTTTGGATCGCTGATGAGACCTTGGTTCCTTTGCTTGTGCAATAGCTCCATTGTTGTCGCAGTAAACCGGCACTGCATCATCAATGGTTGGAACCACACCAAGTTCGGAGACAAACTTCTTGATCCAGACTGCTTCCTTTGCTGCTTCCGAAGCTGCGATATATTCCGCTTCCGTGGTAGAATCCGCTACGGTGTCTTGTTTGGAACTTTTCCAACTTACTGCGCCTCCATTCAAAGTAAATACGTATCCAGACTGCGATTTGGAGTCATCCTTATCTGTCTGGAAACTGGCATCTGTATACCCACGTATTACCAAATCTCCTTCTCCATATATTAGGAACACATCCTTAGTTCTTCTTAAGTACTTAAGGATTGTCTTAACAGCCGCCCAGTGATCCATTCCTGGATCCGACTGGTATCTGCTTGTGACGCTCAAAGCATACGATACATCAGGCCTAGTACATAACATAGCATACATGATAGATCCTATCGCGGATGCATAGGGAATCTTATTCATGCAAATCCTCTCGTCTTCTGTGCGCGGACACATAGACTTTGAAAGGTTGATCCCATGCCTGATGGGAAGGTAACCTTTCTTGGATTCCGACATGCTAAACCTTTTTAGCACTCGGTCTATATATGTAGACTGCGAAAGACCGAGCAACCGTTTTGATCTATCTCTATAGATTCTAATCCCAAGGATATAGGTTGCTTCTCCCAGGTCTTTCATGGAGAAAGTTTTGGATAACCAAATTTTAACTGTCTGTAAGACTGAAATATCGTTTCCTATAAGTAAGATGTCGTCGACATATAATACTAGGAATACGACTGCACTCCCACTAACCTTCTTGTACACACAGGGTTCGTCAGGATTTTGTGAGAAATCAAACTTTTTGATTGTCTCATCAAAACGGATGTTCCAGCTCCTAGATGCTTGCTTCAGTCCATATATGGATCGTCGAAGCTTGCATACCTTGGTTTTATCAACCGATGTGAAACCTTCAGGCTGTATCATGTATACGTCCTCAAGCAGGTTTCCATTAAGGAAAGCTGTTTTCACATCCATTTGCCATATCTCATAATCATAATGAGCTGCTATGGCTAGGAGCATCCGAATGGATTTAAGCATAGCTACTGGCGAATAGGTTTCGTCATAATCAATTCCTTGTTTCTGACGATATCCTTTTGCCACTAATCTAGCCTTAAAGGTAACAACATTACCTTCCATGTCGGTTTTCTTCTTGAAAACCCACTTGCACCCTATGGGTTTAATCCCTTCAGGTGGGTTAACCAAGTCCCATACTTGATTTTCGTACATGGAATCCATTTCCGACTTCATGGCTTCAAGCCATTTGTCCCTTTCTGAACTTTTCAGAACATCTTCATAACTGATAGGTTCGTCATCGCCAATGAGCAACACGTCGTTCGATTCACTTACGAGAAATCCGTATCTCTCTGGAATGTTGCGTGTCCTATCAGACCTACGAAGAGGTGGTGTAGTTTTAGGTTCAACTGATAGCTCATCATTATGAATTATCGGTTGTGGGCCTAGACTCGGTGTCTCTGTAATGTCTATTGGAGTTTCTTGAACTTCATCAAGTTCAAGCCACTCCCACTGTTTTCTTGTAAAAGAAATTCTTTTTCTAGAAATACAGCATGCCTTGAAACAAACACCTTTTGTTCCAAGGGATGATAGAATTGGTAACCCTTCGTTTCCTTAGGGTATCCAATAAATAGACATTTATCAGACTTAGCATCCAATTTGTCTGATACAACCCGCTTCACGTAAGCAGGACAACCCCATATCTTAAGGTGAGTTAAGTGAGGTTTCTTACTATTCCAAATCTCATATGGAGTAGTAGAGACTACCTTGGTCGGGACTCTGTTTAATAAATAAACAGTTGTCTTAAGTGCATAACCCCAAAAGGATTTTGGAAGAGTTGCATGATTCATCATCGACCTAACCATGTCCATCAAGGTTCGGTTTCACCTCTCAGATACACCATTATGTTGTGGTGTATATGGCGGAGTCCATTGGGATAATATCCCATTGTCCTCTAGATAATCTTGAAACTCTTGACTTAAGTATTTACCACCCCGATCGGATCGAAGTATTTTAATACTTTTGTCAAGCTGTTTCTCTACTTCATTTCTGAACTCTTTGAATTTCTCAAAGGCTTCAGATTTGTGTTTCATCAAGAACACGTACCCGAATCGTGAGTGATCATCGATAAAGGTGATGAAGTAGCTATAGCCTCCTTGTGCAAGAGTTGACATTGGTCCACATACATCAGTATGTATTAGACCAAGCAATTCTCCCACTGGATTACCTTTTCCGGTAAAGGGTAATTTGGTCATCTTGCCTTTTAAGCACGATTCGCATGTATCAAATGAATCGGGTTCAAATGATTCCAAAATTCCACATCGGTGCAATTCGGTCATGCGTTTCTTACTTACATGGCCAAGACGGCAATGCCAAGTGTAGGAGTCTATTCGATTATCTATTCGAGCACGTTTGTTGCTAACTTCGATATTGAAAACGTCACTGGATAAATCTAACGTGTAGATGCCATTGCACAAAGTTCCATTCCCATAAAGAACGCCATTTAAAGTTATGTAACAACAATTGTTACTAAAAGTCAAATGATAACCTTTTTCATTCAAACATGAAATAGATACAATGTTCTTTATTAACGAAGGAACGAAATAACAATTATCCAGTTCTAAGATACGTCCAGTCGGGAGCTTTAGCAATATGTTCCGATGGCAAAGCAGCAATCCTTGCTCCATTTCCAACTCGCAAATCTGCTTCTCCTTGACGAGTCTTCTTCTATTCCTTAGCCCCTGTATGTCATTACATATATGTGAGCTACACCCAGTATCAAGTACCCAGTATTTGAGGAAATAGAGTGACATTCAATAACGAAGATACCTGAAGAGGACGGGGCATCGGATGCCTTCTTCTTCAAGGACTCAAGATAAACTTTGCAATTTCTTCGCCAGTGACCCTCCTTGCCACAATGATGGCAAGTGCCTTTTGGTTTCTTTTCAGTCTTTTTAGCCTTTTTCTTCTTTCCCTTATTCTGTTCTTTGGCCTTCCTCTTAGAACCTTTCTTCGAGGAACCAACTAACAGAACTGCCTTTTGTCCTGCTTTACAGAAGGCTCTACAGACTTCAGCAGGTTGACTAACTCAGGAATGGTAGTTTCCAGCTTGTTCATCCGATAGTTCATCACAAATTGCGAATAACTTTTGGGCAAACAACTCAGAATTAAGTCAATACTTAGTTCATGATCCATTGCAAAACCGAGTGTGTTCAGTCGCTCAATGTACCCCAACATCTTTAGCACAAACTGCGAGGCAGAAGTGCCTTCTTGCATCTTAGTTGTGAAGAGGAGTCTGGAGACTTCGAACCTTTCGGATCTCGCCTGCTCTTCAAACAACTCATTAAGATGGAAGATGATGGTATAAGCATCCATATGCTCATGCTGCTTTTGCAGCTCAGGTATCATAGAGGCTAGCATGATGCAACTTGCAAGTTCAGAATCGGTCACATGTTTCTGATAGGCCACCAATTGGTCTGGAGTTGCATCTGTTGGAGGATTTGAGGGAAGTAGATTTTCAAGGACATAAGTAATCTTCTCTACCTTGAGGACTATCCTCAGGTTTCGAAGCCAGTCCATGAAGTTAGGCCCAGTTAATTTGTTGGTGTCCAAGATGGAACGCAAATTCAGAGAAGACATGATCGAGTGATTAACCTAGAAATACAAATTGAGATTATGTGAGAAGATTTATTAAAGAATGTATCAACATACATAAATTAAATCCTATTTATTTTACGAATTGAGTCACCCTCATTATCAATTCGGGAGATCGTAGGAACATCTCCAAATAGGTTGATATCCAACCATAGATAAGAACAACCATGGCTGTGGCCATCAAGTTCTTCTTAGCTATGAAGGTAGGTAATTATACCGATTACACATCACATATATGTAACTATCACATTATGCTATCAACTAATTGAATGTTTGCATAAATCATTGGGTTGTTAACTCATTAACAAGTATGTATCATTATACATAGCACCCAACTGCACCTCTCTTTACATCGACCTTGGCTGTGGCACAACAAATCGATGCTCCAAGCTTAAGGCTGACCCATTAATCAAGAAATAGTTTTAACATGGTTGGAGCTATTCAACTGCTTAGTCAGGCTTGGATGTGTCCAACAACCAAAACTAATGATTGACCTCTGACTCGAACTATATTATTCATAAACTAATTCCATGGTTTGAACATGTTGAGGTTCAAGTCGGGCATGGATGTGTCCATCAACCCAAGCGAGAAACAAAACTCCGATTCTAACCATATTAATTGTAACGCCCGACCTTATATCTACCCTAAAGGCGGGGTTACGGGTCCACACATTCATATCATGCAATCATATTCAATCATGTATATCCAAACAAATCAGTTACAATACATGAACTCGTAATAAGCATGCTTATTGAACACTAAATTACCAAGCAAGGTTTTCTTATCAAATAATTCATTTATATCTACATGCATTTACAACCTAATATGGAAAGCATTTAACACACTATAGCATGAAATCTCAAGTAAGCATATAGAAAAGGTTATCTAGCCTTAGATACATGCAAAAGAAGCATAATGGCAATTATCTAACATTTTACTTAGCATGCATATTACAAAATTTAGACATTAATGATAGTATTAGCTAACATGGTTTAGGTTTCATATCTCTAACAGTAGAGTAGTCACAATCATCATACATTCAGAATATAGCAATACAATTTCAATCGTAATTATGGGAAGCAGTTTAGATTCTAGATAAACTAAGGTAGATAGAATCTTTCATCCTTTCCCGAGCCATCACCACACACCCTCCAACCTTCCCTCTGCCTCTTCCTTTAGTTCGAGTATTTCTTACCGCTATCTGCAGCATAAGAAAAATAACAGGAACTAGTAAGCAAAACATGCTTAGTAAGATTCCGGGCCTACTCGCAAAACCATATCGATACATCATATCATGTACACAGTAATCAAGATAGAACAAGATTATAAGCCTCATAAGCATCTCATCAAAGCATCATGCATCATAAGCATCTCATCAAGCATCATGCATCATAAGCATCTCATCAAGCGTCATGAACATCACATCAAATATCTCTAAGTACTTTACAGAACAAGATCATCACATAATGAGAAAACAATATGTTTTTCAAAAAGTTCCATAATGGTAAGTACTTCAAAATAACATATCATCATCCAGGGCCCAGTTGTCGTACCACATCATCATGCGCGTTCCCTAATAAATTGGGGTAGCGAGCCACCAATCTAATTAGAGCAGGACCCTTCCGTCCTACCAATGCCATGACCCTTCCGTACATGCTCATTGGATTTGTTTAACGACCCCCTTCCGAGTCGGGTAGACAACTTTCCAAAGTAAAGTAATTTATCATGCAATTACTCATATAAGTATATGCCTAAAGGTACTCTTTAATCACTTCTCAAAGGGACACACCACGCATTCGGGTGCTCTTGATCCCAGTTTTAATAGAGTATCCCTTTAAAGCATATTATCAACCACATCATGCTCATATCATCAAGGTGCCCCATGGGCTACAAGGCATGTTTTTACATCCAACAAAATAAGTCACATAAATTATACACATATCACATATGTATTAGCATGCTTCATGGTCTCATTAGGTACTTCCCAACCCTAGAACTAGGGTTGGCCGAAATATACAAATAAAGAATTTGGTTTTCCCACCAAGCATTCATACAAACACCTCTAGTATATTTCATGTTAACAATTTAACCATGGTTTAACCCTCAAGTGAGATTAGCATCCACTAACCCAATTTCCTAGGTCTTGGCCGAAACCTACACAAGGGGTAAACCCTAGAATTTGTACATAACATCATTAAGAAAACACCTACACATATACCTTAAAGTTTAAGGGATATAATCATGTAACAAAAGGAACCAAGGCCTCCTCTCAAGGGGGTGGCCGAAAGTTGTAGGGGCCTAAACCCTATTTTTTTGTCCTTCCAAAAATTTGGAAACAACACCTATATGTATAAAATCCCTAGGGGTACTAGCATGCATCAAGGTGTGATTAAAATCCTACTCTTGGACCTTTTTCCTAGGGTGGCCGAAAGTCCTCTAAAGAGAACTCCCCTTTTTCCAAAACAAGAACACAAGGAAATCATGCATAAACCATTATACTGCAGGCGAGAGGATTCTTACATCCTAGCGCTGGAATTTCGCCTTCTCTTAGTTGTAGGGTACCCCACACTTGAAGGGTATGCGAAGATCCTTTTTCTTCAAATCTTTCCTCTAAGACTCCTTGGTCTTGGTAGAATGAGATGGTACTTGGCTTCCCTTCCTTGCACTTGCCCTAGGGTTAGAACCCTTAGGTATTGGTTTCGAAAATGGCAAAGGGGGGAGAGAGGTTTTCGGCAAGAAGAAGAAAGGAGGAAGAAAGAGTGAGTAACTTCCCCTAACTTCCTTCTCTTTATCCTATTTATACACCTCTTGTGAAGAAGCATGTCTCTTCACTCTTACACACTTAACAAGCATGTTCCTTTCTCCTTCTACATGAAATATTGCTTGGTTCATTGGTTATGACATGGTGAGTGCAGCTAGGAGGTCCAAGGTTCAATCCTTGCTTCCTCCACTTTGCACTTTCTTTTTAGCACCATTCATTTCCAAGCCCAATAAACCAAGCCCATCATGAAATTCATAATATGAATAATATTTTATGAATTCAGAATATTTCATAATATTCCAAAAATATTATTTCATAATATTTTCAATATTCCATTTTCATAAATATAATATTTCATGCTAATATTTCATGATAATAATATTTCATGAATATAATATCTCATGCATATAATATTTCATGCATTCATAACATTTTATAGCATGTGATTGCATGAAATTTATATCATTTCATTATAACCATTTTCATACATTGTCATGATTTTACATTGACAATTTTGGGGTGTTACAATCCTCCCTCTCTTATAGAAAGTTCGTCCCAAACTTTAAACAATTCCCCAGGTATTCAAATTGTAAAAACTGGGGTGTTACATTAATGGAAGGTGTTGGCCTTAATATTTTGTAAGGGGTTTTGGGTCTCATCCTTTTAAGCACATTCATGACATAAAATTATGTCATGACTAACGATTTCCTTAACAAAGTATGTATGTGACTTAATTTATCAAGTCTCATGAATTAAATTAGGAACCGGATTTCCTAATTATAATTTCATACTTTATTAAAGGAATTATTTTGGGAAATAATTTCCTAAATTGTCATAATTAATTTCGGAAATAATATGTTCAAACTTTGATTTCTCTAAATCAAATCTTGTTAAATTAAGAGACAAATCCCTTAATTCAACTACATATTATTTTCATGAAAATCTCATTTAAGAAACTCTATAGGAAACCATTTTCCTAATTAATTTTGGAGACAACAATATGTAAGAGCATCACCTCTTAAACATATTTTATTCATGGATTTAATTAATTACAACAAATTATTTTCTAAGGGTGGCTCCCCGAGGCTCAGATACCCAAAGAAAAGTAATGTGTTGTAAATCCAATTGGACGGCTCCCCGAGGCTCAATCCAATCAAACATGACAATTTCAATTAAAAAATTAGGAAATTAAATTACAACAACTAACTTTAAATTGGACGGCTCCCCGAGGTCAATCCAAAATAATGAATTTTGTTGTCAATTTAAAAACCAATTCAAATTTAATTGTCAATTAACTGTCCATGAATTTGTCTAGACTTTCTTAAAAGAAAGTGCCCAAAATTGCGAGATTCGAAAATTGATTTTCAGAATAATTGCAAGTTTCTGGTACAAAGGAAACTTACATATTTCCAAAATTGGAAAATTTCTAAAATAGAAAATTTTCAAAATTGGAAAGTTTCCAAAGATGGGAAGTTTCGAAATTATTATAAAATTTCAGAAAATAGAAAATTTCAAACGTTTGCGAAATTTCATGAGGATTTCCAAACTTTGAAATTCCTAAATCTAAAATTTATTATAATTCGAAAGTTTCCATAATTGAAATTTTTTTTCCGAAATTGAGATCATGACAAAGTTTTCCACAAAACAATTATATGATTAAGTCGAACACTAACCGGCTCTGATACCACTGTTGGGACCGGGTGCATGTCGACAAGGATACGAGTTCGTAAAATTTAAAATTTTTACGTGCAGCGGAAGAGTTTGCATAAAATAATTTCCTAAATTATTTTAACTTCGTATCTAGCATGCAACCTTATAGTGTATCGACATAATCATAAAATAAAAGTTTGCGAAAAGAAAACTAATTTACCAAGTACCTCGCGTAACTCGAAGTAAGGGACGAGATCCAACCGTAGCGTCCCTTGGAAGCTTCACCTCTATTCGCGTCCACGCCAAGTTCTCAACAAGAAGTAACGGAATCGAATTCCGAGAGGAGAGGAGTCGCTATCCGCTTCTTCTCCTTCTTGTTCGGGTTCTTCTTCTTCTAGTGGCTCACGGCAACACCTCCTTGGTGTTGTGATTGGGCGCTGGCCCTAGAGGAACTAGGCTGCGCCGGCCCTAGAGAGCTAGGGTGCGCCGGCCCTAAGGAAAGAAGAAGAGAAGGAGGAGAGAAGAGAAGAGAGAGAGGGAGAGAATAATTAATCTCTTAATTACTCAATTGGAATTAAGGGCTAGCCTTTGGTTCCTTTATATAGTAGCAACTCCTTTGCTAAGTCTCCCTCTAAACCGAATTAACGGAATTAACGGAATTAGTTATAAGAAATTTATCTTATAAATTTTCTTATTGCTTATTCCGTTTAAGCCTAGTCTTATTATAAACAATTTATAATAAAACTAATTAGTTATCATAAGAGATTTATCCTATAAATTCTCTTATGAATTTTATTATAACTAACTTTATAATAAAACTAATTATTTATCATAAGAAATTTATCCTATAAATTCTTATGAATTAATTCCGTTTAAACCAAGTCTTTATTATAAACTAATTTATAATAAAAACTAATTCTTCTTCTCTTTAAATTATGGAATAAATTTTATAAGAAATTTATAAACTTTCTTATTATGGATAAATCAATTCATAATTGATTTTATAAAATTAAAATGAACCAACTCATGGATTATTTTAATCTTCCATAAAAGAATAAATTTCTATAAATTTTATTTATATAAATTTCTTTATACAAATTTATTTATCCATAATTTATAAAATAAATCACGCTATATTTATTTTATTAATTAAACCAATTAAATTGGTTTTCTCCTTTTATTTGGCCGGCCACCAAAGAGGGGTTAACACCCTCTTTGGTCGGCCAAACCCAACCCGGACCGTCGCGAATTAAACTCATTTAATTCGCCCAAAAAAGCCTTCAAAAGACTTAGCCATTTTTAGCTTCTAATGTGCCTCTGAATAACACAGATTCGACTTATTTCTCTTGATCGGAAAATCCAATTTTCAACTCGTTTTAAATCCCTCGGATTACTCGTAGTGCGTGTGACTAAATAGGCTTTCGATTTATGTTGGTCGTCTATAATTAACTAATTATAGAACGATCATGAGTGGCACCTAGTAGTACATCATGATCCCCAATTAATCGAAAGATCAACGGTTTGACCTCAGAAGAAATTATTCTGAAACCCTTCAGCAGCTCTAATGAATCGTGCCCCATTCCCTTCACCACCTTATACCCACTTGGTTCAGGACACGGTCAATGGTGTCAGTCCCCACTAGGCTGACTACGTCACACCTAGCCCAAGTAATGTCTTACTCGTCCTTTGGATTTCTAATTACTCTCATGTATTTTAGAGACTCTCACTCTAAACATGATTTGCTCTGGCCAGAGGCTTTGAGTAACAATCCGACGATAGGTCTGGGTATACATCTCCTCGCAAGGAGTGGTGAATCCTTTATAGGCTGTTCAAACATCTTCGGGCACTTCGGCTTACACCCGATCATCCTGGGTCCACACCTCCTTGGAGATGCTTGCTTAAGATGTCAAAGTATAAGTCTCCATGACCAAGATGACTTGAACACCGCAAGTCAAAGGAACATCGCACTTAAGCCGCAGTAAGATCTTCATTGACATATCTACATGTAGATTCCCATATGAAGTCTTACAGCTAGTCACTCCAATGAACTAGTTCTCTTAACTAGCATCCATGTTTATCTCCGGACATCCCAATGTCACCAGCCAGTGAGAATCAGCTGATTAGAGAATAACCCATGCTAGTCTCAACAGAATTGATAGTGTTTGTTTTTATCAATTCATCGACTAGGGATATTTTCAATACTTCACATTTGCGCATTTAGAGATAATCACTAGTTGTGATCTCATCACAAATTCTCTTATGCTGTGAGTTGTATTGCGGACATTCAGTAGATGAGTTTAAGATCCCAATCAAATACACAAGCATGTATACTCAAATAGTGAATTATCATTTATTAATATAAATGTTTTACAATCATAAGGTGATTGCCTTAGGACACTTCTCTCATATCACTAACAAAGTCAGCCTTTTTAATTGGATTTATTAAAGAAGAAATTTATGTAGGACAACCCCCAGGGTTTGAGGACTTAGACAGACCTAACCATGTTTACAAACTAACCAAAGCATTATATGGACTAAAACAAGCACCTAGGGCCTGGTATGAACGATTATCAACCTATTTAATTTCTAAAGAATTTAAACATGGCCAAATTGACTCAACTTTATTTGTTAAAAACCTAGGAAAAGATATATTTATTGCCCAAATTTACGTAGATGACATAATCTTTAGGTCCACCAACACCAACTTCCTAAAAGAATTTGTCAAGATAATGGAAGATGAATTTGAAATGAGCTTAGTTGGTGAGCTCACCTATTTCCTAGGCTTACAAATTAAACAAACTAGGGATGGTAACTACGTTCATCAATTCAAATATGCTAAAGAGTTAATAAAGAAATTTAAAATGGACAACTCTAAAAGCATAAGTACCCCCATGGCCACTAATGTAAAAATAGGTAGTGACCCTGATGGTAAACCAGTAGACCTTAAGCTTTATAGGAGTATGATAGGTACCCTATTGTACCTTACAGCCAGCAGACCTGATATTCTTTTTGCTGTAGGTATATGTCCTAGATACCAAACCTGTGCTAAGGAAACGCACTTAGCAGCCCTAAAACGAGTATTAAGATATGTAAAGGGCACCCTAAATGTAGGGATTTGGTATCCTAGAACCTCAACCTTTGATTTAACAGGATACACAGATTCTGACTATGCAGGCTGTAAATTAGATAGAAAGAGCACGAGTGGAAGCTGCCAACTGTTAGGTCAGAGTCTAGTCAGTTGGTGCAGCAGAAAACAACACTGTGTGGCTTTATCCACAACTGAAGCTGAGTATGTGGCATTAGGAGAATGTGTTGCACAACTTTTATGGATGATGCACACACTTAAAGATTTCCAGCTCAACTACACCCAAACTCTAGTATTTATTGACAATATAAGTTCAATTAATTTGACCAAGAACCCAATTCAACATTCCAGAACCAAACATATAGAAGTCAAACATCATTTTGTCAGAGAGCACGTAGCCAGGGGTGAAATAGCACTTAAGCATATTGACTCTAAATCCAACCTAGCTGATATATTCACAAAACCCTTACCTGAATCTGAGTTCAGTTCACTAAGAAGGCAGTTAGGATTGTGTTCAGTAGAATAGTTTAACTCAATTATTTTTACTCTACTTGATTTCAAAAATAAGTTTTCTAAAATTAGAAGTTTGAAAAATTGTTTTATTTAAATTTCAAAATCAGTTTTCAATTTAGCTTTATCAATTTTAAAATCTTTTCGACTTAGTTTTATATTTATTTTAAAACTAACCCCTTCAAAACTAAGGTTTTTTTTCGAAAATGGACTTAGTCTAGGCTCTAACCCTAGAACTGCATGCACCTATAGACTTAGAAGCCAGCATCTCACAAGCACCTTAGGGTACTTTTGATTGATAACCTAGAAAGGGTTGAGATGCTTAGGTCTTTGCCTCAATTCAAGATGCTTTAAGTCAGTGCATCTGCAGTAATTGGGGCACTAAATACAACTTACATAGCAATCAAGTTAAGTGTCAAGTTTAGAAAATCTAACTTGAACAAAAACACTTAAACTTGACTAACCCTAGCAAAAACTACTGTTTATAACAGTTAGTAAGTAGCTAATTGGGTTAGACAGGCCCCTACAGAAAATTGATTGATTTAGTGTAAATTTAATGATGAATTGATTCAGTACAGCAAAAATTTTACTTTTTTCATTGATTTATGCTGTATTTATTTGTTTTGATATATGGCAAAGGGGGAGAGATAGGAAAGGAGAGAGTAAAATTTCTTTCTTTTCAAAATTTTCTTAACTCCATCCTTTATTCAAAAAGTATTCAAAAGTTTAACTTTTTTTAAGCTTTCAAAACAAGTATTCAAAAGTTTAACTTTTTTAGTACTTAAGCTTTCAAAACTTGTATTCAAAAGTTTAACTTTTTGAAAAGTACTTAAGCTTTCAAAACTTGTATTCAAAAGTTTAACTTTTTGGAAAGTACTTAAGCTTTCAAAACTAGTATTCAAAAGTTTAACTTTTTGAAAAGTACATAAGCTTTCAAAACTTGTATTCAAAAGTTTAATTTTGAAAAATACTTAAGCTTTCAAAACTTCTACTTAAGTTTTCAAAATTCTGCTAAGTCCTTCAAAATATCTACGTAAGCCTTCAAAGTTAACTAAAGTACTTAAGTTTTTTTTTTTTAACACTTTCAAAAACCTTTGAGTACCTTGAAACTTAAAAGCCTCAAACTTTTTAAGTACTCAATATACTTTTTAAAGTACCTAAAACATAGGTTTTCAAAAAGTGCAAGGTTTCTTTTGCCCCACCAATTTTTGAAACATCTAGGGGGAGATTCCTTCCAGGGGGAGGAACAAAAAATAAAACTTTGTTATATTTTGCTTAAACTTAACTTTTTGAACTAGGGTTGCCATAAATCAAAAAGGGAGAGATTGTTGGTGCAGAAATGCACCTAAGTCAAACCTGTGTTTTGATAATGGCAACATAGGTCAAAAGTTAAGTCTTACTTGTTTTCTAACAAGTTAATCAAGTGTGCAGGAAAAGCCCTAGCGAAGGACTGCTAGGCACTGGCGAAGGACTGCCAGTATCAAGCCCTAGCGAAGTACTGCTAGGCACTGGCGAAGCACTGCCAGTATCAAGCCCTAGCGAAGGACTGCTAGGCACTGGCGTAGGACTTCCAGTATCAAGCCCTAGCGAAGGACTGCTAGGCACTGGCAAAGGACTGCAAGTATCATGCCCTAGTGAAGGACTGCTAGGCACTGGCGAAGGACTGCCAGTATCAAGCCCTAGCGAAGGACTGCTAGGCACTGGCGAAGGACTGCCAGTATCAAGCCCTAGTGAAGGACTGCCAGCACCAAAAGTCCTAGCGAAGGACTGCTAGGCAACTGGCGAAGGACTGCCAGTTCACAAGACCTGACAAAGGACCGTCAAGCAAAAGTCCAACCAAAGGAGCGGTTGGCATCAGGTAAACTCTCCCGAGAGGAGTAGGTGAGGACGCGTTCCCCGTCGAGGGAACAGTAGGCGTCGGTTCGACCTAGGGCTCCATTTTGGAGACCAAAGTCAGAACCAAGACAGCTAAGGCTGTATAAAATCATAAATAAATTGTGTTATTGTGTTTTGGACTAACCCTGAATGCAGGACCGAAGGAACGTGTGTCTGCAACTCAGAGAGCCTCAAAGGAGTGAGGCAGCAGCTGAGTAAGGCGCCCTGAGTGTCCAGGGCGCCCTCAAGGTGAACCAAAACCAAGCGAAGCAAAACACAGCTTAGGCTACTTAATGGAAAAGGCGCCTTCAGCAGTGAAGGCGCCCTCGTCAGCAAAGGCGCCTTCAGCAACCAAGGCGCCTCCAGCTCATCTCCGCGAAGCCTCAGCTTTATCCACAGCTGAGATTCCTGCGCGGAAGAAGTCAGCCAAGGTGCCCTCTGCGACCAGGGCGCCCCAGAGGTCAAACCTCATCCCTATTCCGGTGGGATAACGCTTGACCGAGCGAAGCGCGGATCGGGTGACACGTGGCAGGGCGCCCTAGGTGCTATAAATAGCACCCCTCGACCCCAAGCTTCACATCAACTTTGCTCCAAAGCTTCTACGCTCTTCTGTGCTCACGCCTTGTCCCGGAAACTGCCCAACTCGAGCGACGACGTCCTGCTGCTCCGGAAAGTCAACTTACAACCGGACGTCGGTAAAAGAAGTGATTTTATTAAAAGTTTATAGTGCTATACTTATAAATCTATTCTTCTGTAAACTGAATTTGCGCTCATATAGAATTGCCCAAAGTAAACGATCAACGATCGTGGGCCTTGGAGTAGGAGTCGACTTAGGCTCCGAACCAAGTAAAAAATCCCTGTGTTCGCATTGACTTTGTGTTTTTAATTTCCGCTGCCTATTCTCTTATATTTTATCCGAAAAGTTTTTGTCGATATTCACCCCCCCCTCTATCGACTCTATCGATCCAACACTTTATACTAACTGTTTGGATAACCATACTCTTACGTCTGATAGTGTTTTGTTACCGTTGCCAATCAACAAAATATTATCTACGTATAGTACAAAAATACCACTACGTTTCTGCTGTATTTCTTATATACACAAACCTCATCCATTCTTTGAACAAATCCAAGTGACTGGATTATGTCTTCAAAGTGGATGTTCCTCGTCATAGGTCTAGGGATCTTGATTCATGGTCTCCAGGGACCAAGTCCTGATGGCTCTCCCAAGAACATGAATCCTCCAGGTTGACTAACAACCCTCCCACTACGACGAGGGGCTGGCTGTGTATCTTCTGTGACACGTGGTGCAGTGACTTATAGTATGCCCTCTTGTACAATTGGTACTACGGTCAGAATGCCCCCTCTTTAATTACTCAAAAATAATTCTACTCATGGGTGTATAGTGTTGGATCGAGAGTTGCGAGAGAGGGGGGGGGGGTGAATGTCGCAATTCGTTCGGATTTAAAAAGAGTTAGTGCGCAGCGGAAATAAGACACAACAACAATGCTAACACGGTCGTTTTACTTGGTTCGGAGCCTGTGTCGACTCCTACTCCAAGGCCCACGGTCGTTGACCGTTTTCTGCAGGCAATTCTATACGTTCGAGAAAGTTTACAATCACAAGTATTACAGAATTAGCTTCGTAAACTTAAATGAATATTTCGTTACTGACGTCCGGTGTAGATCGGAGTATTGATGCAGCAGGACGTCGTCAGAGCTCGAGTTGGAAGTTTTCTGGAGCGTCTCATGGAAGCAAAAGAGCGTATGAAAGTCGCAGTTATTGATACTTCAAGAAGGAGGTCGAGGGCCCTTTATATAGGGCCTGGGGGCGCCCTGGTCGACGGGGGCGCCCCCCACGTGGCTTCCGATCCGGTGATCGCTTCGGTCAAGGCTGATCTCTTCATCTTCGGGATCAGCTTTGACCAGGGTGCCCCGAGCGCGCGGGACGCCCGGGTTGACCGGTCAAAACCTCATCCTTTGGCTTCGCGAGGGCAGCTGATAGTCGGCGTGGCACTGGGGGCGCCCGCGACACGCGGGGCGCCCGATGCGCGCGGGGCGCCCGAAACATCCGGGGCGCCCCCAAATGTGCTGCTGTCGGGGCGTTTACTTGCTCTGCTGACTTTGGGTTGACTCTGGGGCGCCCGAAACATCCGGGGCGCCCTGCTCAGCTACTGCCTCACTCCTTTGAGGCTCTCTGAGCTGCAGAAACACAGTCCTTCGGTCCTGCATCCAGGGTTAGTCCAAAACAGCAATTAATAAGTTAATTTTACACAGCCTTGGCTATCTTGGTTCTGACTTTGGGTCTCCAAAATGGAGCCCTAGGTCGAACCGACGCCTAATGTTCCCTCAAGGGGAACGCGTCCTCACCTACTCCTCTCGGGAGAATTTACCTGGTGCCAACCGGATCCTCCAGTTGGACTTTCGCCCGGCAGCCCTTCGCCAGGACTTGGTTTTCGCCTAGCAGCCCTTCGCCAGGACTTGGTTTTCGCCTAGCAGCCCTTCGCCAGGACTTGGTTTTCGCCCAGCAGCCCTTCGCCAGGACTTGAGTTCCTGACAGCCCATCGTCAGGTGCCTAGCATCCCTTCGCTAGGACTTGGTTTCCTGCACTCTCAAGCAGCATTGTTAGACAACAAATAACCCTTAACTTTGAATCCTTTGCCAATATCAAAACAAGGTTCGATCTGGTGCTTCCTGCACCAACAATCTCCCCCTTTTTGATTATGGCAACACAATTCAAAGTTAAGGAAAAAAAAATTACAACAGTTAAGAGTATAAGGTAAACAGTGAAGCATAACTGAAGCATAACTGTAGAGTTGAAAAAAAAAATTCTTTATTTTTCATACTCCCCCTAAAACCCTGAATACTTGAATACTTGTGTTATAAAATAGTTAAAATACTTAACTTTGACCTTTAAAATACTTAACTTTGACCTTTCCTCCCCCTTTGACATATATCAAAAGCATACATGGGTTAGCAAGGTTTCTAATGGGGAGTTTTGAGTTCTACCAAAAATAAGTTTTTGACAAAGTATTTTTCAATAAGAGCAAGAGTATTTGTATCCATAGACACACTTTTGAAAAGCCAACTTAAACTTTGTTAAAAAACCCGCCCTTTTTTTTCAGACAAATTTTGATTACTAAGGAAAATTTTATTTAGAAAAACATGCACTAAGAATAACTTTGAACCACTTAGAAATGCTTAAAATTTTGAAATAGCTTAAAAATAAAATTCCCTTTCTCTCCCCCTTAATGTAAAACTCTTCTCCTTATGTTTTAGACCATTTTTAAGTCTAATATAAAAATATTTTGAGAGAAGTTTTAAGGAGAGCGTTTGTGTATCAGAGCCTATGAGTTTTGAAAGCATAAAAATACTTAGTATAATTCTTGAAAGTATAGCAAACAGTTTTAAATTGCACCAACAAAACTTTATTTGGAAAAGTATTGAAAAGATATTTTATATTTGTAGGCCAGTCTTTTAGAACAATATTGCCTTGAAAAATATTTATACTTTTGAAAACATTATAGCAGATTTTTTTGACAGATATTATGTATTTTTGAAGACATAAGTGCTTTTGAATCTTCAAACGTACTTTTGAAATAAATATTATGTATTTTTGAAAAATCTAAGTACTTTTGAAATAAATTAAGATTTGAAACACATAAGTACTTTTACAAAAGTATTTAGACTTTGAAAGATATAAGTAATTTTGAAAAGACTTAGACTTTAAAAGTATAAGTAATTTTTGAAAAGGATTATGCATTTTGAACACAAAATATTTTACTTGACTAGGTTTCTTTTCCAGTCCGACACAATCCTAGGAAACCTTGTTGACTACAAGGACATTTTCCTAAGTGTCCTGGAAAATTTTCTCCAACCCAATAAATATTATAAAATTAATTTCATAAGCCACAAGAGTTTTGTAAAATAATAGTATTTTGACAGAAAAATTATTTAAGTTTTCAAAAGGATTTTGAACTTGCAGTGCATGAAAACATATAATTTTGAAAATGTTCAATAATTCTTTTAATTTCATCTCCCCCTAAACTTGACCCAGTCCTAGGAAGCTTGTTGACTACAAGCGATCTTCCTCTGAGTTTTAGGGTTTGATTTAAATTATAAGAATTATCTAATAACTTCAAAACAAATAATTACCAAAAAAAATTTCAGAAATTCTTCTTTTGAATCAAACTCCCCCTAAATTTGACACATCCTAGGAGTCCTAGTAGATCATGAAGTGGACCTTCCTCTGTGTCTTTAGGGTTTATTAAAAACAAAAGAATAATTTTGAATAATCTTCTGAGTATGAAACTTTCAAGGAGATAAATTTTTGAAAACTCAATTTGGAATAACACAGTTTAAAAAATTTGAAATGATAATAATTTTTCCAAAGCGATAGTAATATATTAAGGTTTTTGAATCAACTTTTGAAAGCCTTATTTTTGAGATGAAAATAAGTTTTAAAGCATAAGGATTTTGAGAAATCCAAAAAAAACATTAAGAAGAACTCCCCCTGTATCCGACATAGACTGACTTTATCTAAGACCTTAGTGTTGACTAGGTTTGACCATGTTAATCATGGTTTGACTATGTTGGGATTATCCTCTGAATTAAAACACAACATAAAAGAAATTTTAATTTGAACTTAATTTTCCTGTCTCACCCAATCTAGGGTTTTCAAACAGTTAGCCTTAAAAGTTCTTGTGAGACAGGTTTGAAGGTAAAAATTAATTTTGAAAAGGAATTTTCATTTATTTTGAAAACAGATTTAAAAAAATAAGTGTAGAAAGCAGAAATTTTGAACACTGATTAAGTGATTTTTGAAACAGAATAAGTTTGAAAAATAGAAATTTTGAAAACAGATTAGAATCTATAATTATTTGAAATTTGTGTTAGATTCGAATTTGACAAAAGATAATTTGAATTTGAATTTCAGAAATTGGCTTCCAGGTCTTGGCGAGGCACTAGGCCTTCTTTGGCCATAGCCTTATGGGATCATCCACCCTTTCCTAGACAAAGCCTTTTAATGAAATTTCATTTTCAAATTAAATTAGGTCATTTTCTGGTCTAACTAGCTTGGGTCTTGGATCGGTAGCTTCGGCTGGTTTCACCAGTCTAAAGAGACCAAGTAGACTTGATCTTATTAGAGTTGGTTTCCCCAACGTACTATCATCTCACCTCCTCCCAATACTATGTTTTCAAATTTCAAGTAATTGGTTAAGTCCTTAAGCTATCTAGTCCTATGAATAGCCAAGACAAAACTTCAGATAATGTCATAGTGAGGAGAAATTTCTGGATTTTCTAAGTTTGCAAAATTATTAATCAGTTTTTCTTGTATATCAATTTTAATTTTCAAAGTCTCATTTTCTTGTCTTAACATTTTGAATTTTGACTTTGCTAATATACATGATTTCATTAAGTTATCTAAGCATGCATCCATATCTAAATTTGACCAAGGGAGATTAATTAATCTATCAGTATTCAAGGTAAAGAGTGGATTTGGATGTAAATTACAGTTACCCAGTTTGGTTGGTTGCCCTGGATCTTTGTAACGTTTATCTGTGCATTCCTCTTTGTAATGCCCAACCTCCTGACACTTGAAGCATTGGATGCGACTCTTGTTCTTTCGTGCTTTTGGAGCTTGTTCCTTTGTCGCCGTCGGTGGTATCGTTTGAATCTTTCGAGTAGGACACTTAGTTTGGTAGTGCCCTCTCTCCCTGCATATGTAACAAATTATATGATTTTTAAAATTCAAATTTGTAATTTTACCTTTTGATTCCTTATTAGGAATCTCCCCCTTAATTGTTGCTGTCTCGGATCTAAATTCATCTTCTAATTCCGTGTCTGAGTCGGACTTGGGTACCGGTTGAAGCTCCTTCTTTGGTGGTTCTCTTGGAGTTTTCCCTGCAAAAGTTATACCTTCCTCGACCATTGCAGTATTAGCTTGATTATTTAATTCTAATTTAGAAAAGAATTTGAAATTGGTTACCATCTCAGTCAGTTCGTCGTCTGATTCTGCTGGTTTGATTTCGACTCTGGGTTCAGGGTCAGACTCTGACTCGGCTGTCTGTGCTTGGACCGAGAGTGCGAGATAACTTACCTGATCTTCTTCTTCATCTGAGATTTCTTAATGAAGATTGATCAATTTCTCCCAAATTTCTCTAGCACATCCAAATGAACCGACTAGCTTGAGTTGTTCGTTAGTTAGGCCACATTGTATGATTACAGTCGCCTTTGCATCTGCCTCGATCTTCCTCAAAGTTGGTTCGTCCAATTTCTCCCAGGCGATCGACATACCATCTTCTGTAGGTACTGTAAACCCCGTTTGGAGGATCATCCATATGTCCATGTGGGCCTTCAGAAGGGACTCCATTTGACTTCTCCAAGAATTGAAGTTCTCGCCGGAGAGGAGTGGTGGATGGATGCTATTCCATTCTTGATTGGCCATTAGTTTAAATCTTGCACACAAAAAAAAACAGAGATGTACCAAGACTTGGTCTTGGATTAGTAGTGCGGGAACAACAATAAAAAATATTGCACGAATTTCGAGGGAAAATATTAAAATAATAATAAAAATTTTTTAGAAAATGTTGATTTTAACAATTTTGATTAATGAAGAAAAAGTAAGAGAAAAAAAAATTTCTCGAATTAAGGTAGCACGAATTTCGAGGAAAAATATTAAAATAATAAAAATTTTATGACAAATTTTCACAAATTGATTCTTTTATCAATTCTGACTTATGGTGAAAAAATGAGAATTCAGAATTGAAAAAGGCGTAAGGATATTTTAAATACACTCACAGATATTATTTACTAAAAAAATAAAGCAAAAAAAAAAATCCGAAAAGAAATTTCAAAGTGGTGGTTGCACCAACTTTGAATAACCCCGCTCTGATACCACTTGTTGGATCGAGAGTTGCGAGAGAGGGGGGGGGTGAATGTCGCAATTCGTTCGGATTTAAAAAGAGTTAGTGCGCAGCGGAAATAAGACACAACAACAATGCTAACACGGTCGTTTTACTTGGTTCGGAGCCTGTGTCGACTCCTACTCCAAGGCCCACGGTCGATGACCGTTTTCTGCGGGCAATTCTATACGTTCGAGAAAGTTTACAATCACAAGTATTACAGAATTAGCTTCGTAAACTTAAATGAATATTTCGTTACCGACGTCCGGTGTAGATCGGAGTATTGATGCAGCAGGACGTCGTCAGAGCTCGAGTTGGAAGTTTTCTGGAGCGTCTCGTGGAAGCAGAAGAGCGTATGAAAGTCGCAGTTATTGATACTTCAAGAAGGAGGTCGAGGGCCCTTTATATAGGGCCTGGGGGCGCCCTGGTCGACGGGGGCGCCCCCCACGTGGCTTCCGATCCGGTGATCGCTTCGGTCAAGGCTGATCTCTTCATCTTCGGGATCAGCTTTGACCAGGGCGCCCCGAGCGCGCGGGGCGCCCGGGTTGACCGGTTAAAACCTCATCCTTTGGCTTCGCGAGGGCAGCTGATAGTCGGCGTGGCACTGGGGGCGTCCGCGACACGCGGGGTGCCCGATGCGCGCGGGGCGCCCGAAACATCCGGGGCGCCCCCAAATGTGCTGCTGTCGGGGCGTTTACTTGCTCTGCTGACTTTGGGTTGACTCTGGGGCGCCCGAAACATCCGGGGCGCCCTGCTCAGCTACTGCCTCACTCCTTTGAGG
Source organism: Boesenbergia rotunda (assembly GCA_024364735.1). NCBI lineage: Eukaryota > Viridiplantae > Streptophyta > Magnoliopsida > Zingiberales > Zingiberaceae > Boesenbergia > Boesenbergia rotunda. Next base: position 9,843 of record JAGFNQ010000003.1, on the reverse strand, counting down.
CTCTCTGAGCTGCAGAAACATAGTCCTTCGGTCCTGCATCCAGGGTTAGTCCAAAACAGCAATTAATAAGTTAATTTTACACAGCCTTAGCTGTCTTGGTTCTGACTTTGGGTCTCCAAAATGGAGCCCTAGGTCGAACCGACGCCTAATGTTCCCTCAAGGGGAACGCGTCCTCACCTACTCCTCTCGGGAGAATTTACCTGGTGCCAACCGGATCCTCCAGTTGGACTTTCGCCCGGCAGCCCTTCGCCAGGACTTGGTTTTCGCCTAGCAGCCCTTCGCCAGGACTTGGTTTTCGCCTAGCAGCCCTTCGCCAGGACTTGGTTTTCGCCTAGCAGCCCTTCGCCAGGACTTGGTTTTCGCCCAGCAGCCCTTCGCCAGGACTTGAGTTCCTGACAGCCCATCGTCAGGTGCCTAGCTTCCCTTCGCTAGGACTTGGTTTCCTGCACTCTCAAGCAGCATTGTTAGACAACAAATAACCCTTAACTTTGAATCCTTTGCCAATATCAAAACAAGGTTCGATCTGGTGCTTCCTGCACCAACATATAGTTTATTGCATAGTCCTTTTTCTAAGAATCGGATATTCACTCTAATGATTAACCTCTGATCCTTAAGACTATAGAACTACCTTTTTGTTCTTCTAGGATAGCCTATGAACAAGAGTACTTCAGCACTAGATTCCAACTCATCAGTATCTCCCTTCAGCACATGTACTGAGCTACCCCAATCTGAACATGTCTTAGACTAGGCTTTCGCCCAGTCCATATTTCTTTGGGAGTAGAGAGTACTGGCCTAGATGGTATCAAGTATTTACGCTGTCATTTCCAAAGCATATCTCCATAACAAATCTGGCAACTCGGAGCAGCTCATCATTGTCCTAACCATCACCATAAGAGACTTTTTCCTATAACACCGTTCTATTGGGGCACATCGGGTGCAGTCAATTTGGGATTGACTCCCAACTTCTGATTAGTAAGTCCTAGAATTCTCCCAAGAGGTACTTACTACCACGATCCAATCGTAGTGTTTAGATACTTTTACCTTGATGTTTCTCTGCATCAGCCTTGAATTCTTTGATCTCATCAAAGTATTCAGACTTGTAGTACATCAAGTAAATGTACCTTTTCCTTGAATAATTGTCCATAAGATAGACAAATTATTTAAGGCTACCTCTATCCTGCATAGACTAAGGGCCTACACTTACTAGGATGAACCAATTCCAACATACCTTTGACGCTATACCCCTTGGCCTATAAAGGCCTCTTGGTCATCTTACCCTCCAAGTAAGATTCAAAGATTTAGGAAGTATTCCACTACCAATAAACCCAAGGGCCCATCGGCTATCAATCTTTGAATCCTACTAAGATTAATAAGACCAAGACTTAGACATTAAAGATATGCATGGTTCATCTCAGAAGGAACCTTTCTCTTATTTTGGTTAGATGATAAGCTATTAACATCTAATTGCATCATGGGAGCTTTTTTTTAAAAGAACCAATTGCCTATCAATGTATCTTAATAGATAATCTTTCTCTTCCACTTTTTATAATAAAAGCAATAGAATATCTTATTCCAGAAATTGAACAAAAGTTCATTCCAAAAATTTAGGTACATAAAAGCAATCTCAGTAAAATCAAAACTTTATCATCCTATCTAATAGACAAATAAATAACTCTCACTGCAATAGTCATCTCCATAGTCTATCCCATGTAGTCGGTAAGCACCTCCTCAGCTAGTCGTCGGGTTTCCTAGAACCCCTGCAATGAAATGTAGACATGATTAGTGGCATCCGTATCTACACACCAGGTACTGGTAGATATCACCACTAAACATGTTACAACAACAAAAGAAAAAGATATAGCTAAATTATTATTCTGACAGCGGGGACAATCCGCCTTCCAATGTCCAGACTGCTTCCACACGAAGCACTTGCCTTTCGGCTTCTTCATGCAACTCTGAGGTCGCTGTAATCATGCTACTTTCTTTACCCCCAACTTGTTTTTTCTTCTTCTTTCCTTTCGGTTTAGAAGTAGAAACCCCTTGAGCAATGAAAGTCTGTGAACTCTGAAGAGAAAACCCTTCTGCCGACTCGAGTTCTGTCAAAAGTTCCGCCCATGAATATGAACGTTTGTTCATGTTGTAGCTTAGGCAAAACTTCTCAAAACTCCTTGGTAGAGATTAGAGGATGAGATCGACCTGGGTTTCCCAATCGATTTGTGCTTCAAGGATTTCCATCTCTTTCAACCAAGCCATCATCTTGAAAACATGTTCCCTCATGGGCATACCCTCAATCATGGTGGTTGTTGTCAAGTTCTTCATGACTTCTTACCTAGCGGCCCGATTATGGTGTCCGAAGAGTCCATCGAGCTTGGAAGTTTTATCACTGGTAATGGAAGAAGCCTGATATTGATGACTCTGAGTCATCTCGTCTGCTTCTAACCACTGTATAAAATATTCCATCTCCTCTTCACCATTAATCTCGCTAGGTTTTTCAGCACAGAAATTGACAAGACCACATTTGGATTCCTCGGCAGTTTCGACAAAGTCCAGGTTTAATTCCCAATTAATCATTATTACTAGGAGCATTAAGTTCATTTTCACTTTGAATTAAATCAAGTAGGTCTAGATCTATTTTGAAATACCTGAGAATCACAACAATCACACACATTAGATTTCGAAAACAAATTGATTCCTCAAACAAAAAATTTTCAAAATCAACCAACACCTCAAAACACTGAGAATATCGTATGTCATGATGGTGTGGACGTATACGAATTCTACATTTGTGAGACGAGGTTTTACCCATTAATTTTATTATCTTGTCAACCTAACTTTTTGACAAATAAAATTAATAGTTGGTCCTCTTCGGCCCTACAAATAATAGCAGTGACTCTGATGAGGAGGATACTATTATTTGCATCTAAGTGTTTACCATTACACGATACTAAGAAAATTATTTTTGATTATGTGTCGTCCAATGGGGAAGTACACATGCTCTTCAATAACTTTCTATAATCTTTTCTGACCTAGTAATCCGCAGAACAAGTCCATCCGATGGGGAGGAAGTCACTCAGAGCTGACGCGCAGACTTGTTCGCATCACTTATCAGATTGTAATGGAGGCCACGGGACCCTTAGGGTCCCTCTCCCACATAGTTATTTAATTTTGAGGAATTTTCATGCACACACACAACAAGCGCATAACCAAAGCACAAATAAGAAAAATCCTAGATTTTCCAACTTTCATGGCCTTGGTCTCCAATGCGCCTCCAGTGGTGTCGTCACCTCGCCCGCTCCTCCCTACACCATGCGCAAGCCATCATTGAAGGGATCTCCGAGCTGAGATAACTAGCTGATTATTTACATCCATCGATCCTATACTCCACGAAGGAGTGTACATAATATCTAGATCGAAAGCAAATAAAAAGCTCAGCTAAACACGTGTCGTATTTAATTACAAAAATTAAATAGCTATCTAGTCTCGTCAACCCCGAAAATTAAATTAATTACAATATTACACAATCAATCACATAACATAATTATTTAAGCCATGATAAGTTGGAATCTAGTGCCTGCAACAAAGAGTTAGCCTATGCACATCCACATATTGTTGGGTCCGGGTGCATGTTGACATGGATACGGGTTCGTAATTTTAAAATTTAATTACGTGCATCGGAAGGTTTAACATAAATAATTTCTCAAATTATTTTAACCACGTATCTAGCATGCAACCTTATGTTGTGGAGACATGATCATACATTTAAAATTTTGCAAAAAGTAAACTAATTTACTTAATACCTCGCGTATCTCGTAGAAAGGGACGAGATCCAACCGTAGCGTCCCTTGGAAGCTCCGCCTCTATTCGCGTCCACGCCGAGTTTTCTTCGGGATGACTTCGCAAAGCCACGAGTTTCGTGCCGACAAGAACTACTAGATTCTCCAAAGGCACGACAAGAATGCCAAGAGAGAGATGAAAAAAACTAACCACCAAACGAAGAATGGAATCAAGATTCCGGGAGGAAGGAAGGAGTCGCGCCCGCTTCATCTTCATCTTCGGCCTCTTCTTGGTGGTGGAGGCTTATGGCAACCAAAGGGATGCCCACTAGGGCCGGCGCCACTAGAGGAGGGAGAGGGAGAGAAGGAGAGGGAGAGAGGCTAGGCAAGAATCCTTGATCTCTTGGATTAATTTTCAAGCCTAGCCTTGGTACATTTATATAGTAGCCTCTTAATCGCCAAGTCTCCTCTTAATGGAATAAATTTTTTCATAACAAATTTATCTTATAAATTTTTCTATAAATTATTCCGTTATGCTAAGTTTTTATTATAACTTAATTTGTAATAAAAACAACCATATCTCCCCTTTTATTATGGAAAGAAATTTCTTTATATAAATTTCTTTATCATGGTAAATCAATCCATTATTGATTTTATAAAATAAAATAAACCAATCCAAGGTTTATTTTAATTTCCATGAAAAATAAATCTCTTTATATAAATTTCTTTATATAAATTTCTTTATACAAATTTCTTTATCCATAATTTTATAAGACAAATCACGCGCGGTTTATTTTATAAATTTGAACGAAACAATTTGGTTCTTCCCTCTTATTGTGGCCGGCCAAACAAAGAGGGTGTGGACCCTCTTTGGCCGGCCAAACCCAAGCCGAAACTGTACGAATTAAACTCATTTAATTTGTCCAATAAGTCTTCAAAAGACTTAGCCATTTTATGCTTCCGATGTGAATCTGAAAAATTCAGATTCGACTTATCTCTCTTGATCGGAAAATCCAATTTTCAACTCATTTTAAATCCCTCGGATTACTCGTAGTGCGTGTGACTAAATAGGCTTTCGATTTATGTTGGCCATCTATAATTAACCAATTATAGAACGATCATGAGTGGCACCTAGTAGTACATCTTGATTCCCAATTAATCGAAAGATCAACGGTTGACCTCAGAAATAATTCTGAAACCCTTCAGCAGCTCTAATGAATCGTGCCTCATTCCCTTCACCATCTTATACCCACTTGGTTCAGGATATCATCTATGTGTGTCAGTCCCCACTAGGCTGACTACGTCACACCTAGCCCAAGTAACGTTCTCTCGTCCTACGGATTCTAATTACTCTCATGTATTTAAGAGATTCATACTCTGAACATGTCATGCTCTGGCCAGAGGCTTCGAGTAACAATCCGACGATAGGCCTTGGGTATACATCCCCTCGCAAGGAGTGGTGAATCCTTTGTAGGCTGTTCAAACATCTTCAGGCACTTCGGCTTATACCCAACCATCCTGGGTCCACACCTCCTTGGAGATACTTGCTTAAGATGTCAAAGTATAAGTCTTCATGACCAAGATGACTTGAACACCGCAAGTCAAAGGAACATCGCACTTAAGCTGCAGTAAGAACTTCATTGACATATCTATGTGTAGATTACCATATGATGTTTTACAGCTAGTCACTCCAATGAACTAGTTCCCTTAACTAGCATTCAAGTTTATCTCCGGACAGCCCAATGTCACCAGCCAGTGAGAATCAGCTGATTAGAGAATAACCCATGCTAGTCTCCACAGAATTGATAGTGTCCATTTTTATCAATTCATCGACTAGGGACAATTTCAATACTTCACAATTGCACATGTAGAGATAATCACTAGTTGTGAATTCATCACAAATTCACTCATGCTACGAATTGTATTGCGGACATTCAGTAAATGAGTTTAAGATCTCAATCAAATACACGAACATGTATACTCAAATAGTGAATATTCATTTATCAAAGTAAATGATTACAATCATAAGGCGATTGTCTTAGGACACTTCTCTCATATTACTAACAAACTCCCTCTTGGCCTAATGCCAATTGCTACGGTATCCAATACCACAGGCTCTAATATGACCCTCAAACTTGCTTTGAGGCAAGGCCTTAGTTAAAGGATTCGCTAAATTCCTTTCAGTGGGAATTTTCTCAATTTGTATATCATTCCTACTTATAATCTCTCTGATCAAATGATAGCGGCGAAGCACGTGTTTGGATCGCTGATGAGACCTTGGTTCCTTTGCTTGTGCAATAGCTCCATTGTTGTCGAAGTAAATCGGTATTGCTTCATCAATGGTTGGAACCACACCAAGTTCCGAGACAAACTTCTTGATCCAGACTGCTTCTTTTGCTGCTTCCGAAGCTGCAATGTATTCCGCTTCCGTGGTAGAATCCGCTATAGTGTCTTGCTTGGAACTCTTCCAACTTATTGTGCCTCCATTCAAAGTAAATACGTATCCAGACTGAGATTTGGAGTCATCCTTATCTGTCTGGAAACTGGCATCTGTATACCCACGTATTAGGAACACATCCTAATACGTGGAGGCATCCTTATCTCCTTCTCCATATATTAGGAACACATCCTTAGTTCTTCTTAAGTACTTAAGGATTGTCTTGACAGCCGCCCAATGATCCATTCCTGGATCAGACTGGTATCTGCTCGTGACGCTCAGAGCATACGATACATCGGGCCTAGTACATAACATAGCATACATGATAGATCCTATCGCGGATGCATAAGGAATCTTATTCATGCAAATCCTCTCGTCTTCTGTGCGCGGACACATAGACTTTGAAAGGTTGATCCCATGCCTGATGGGAAGGTAACCTTTCTTGGATTCCGACATGCTAAACCTTTTTAGCACTCGGTCTATATATGTAGACTGCGAAAGACCAAGCAACCATTTTGATCTATCTCTATAGATTCTAATCCCAAGGATATAGGTTGTTTCTCCCAGGTCTTTCATGGAGAAAGTTTTGGACAACCAAATTTTAACCGACTGTAAGATTGATATATCGTTTCCTATAAGTAATATGTCATCGACATATAACACTAGGAATACGACTGCACTCCCACTAACCTTCTTGTACACACAAGGTTCGTCAGGATTTTGTGAGAAATCAAACTCTTTGATTGTCTCATCAAAACGGATGTTCCAGCTCCTTGATGCTTGCTTCAGTCCATATATGGATCGTCGAAGCTTACATACTTTGGTTTTGTCAACCAATGTGAAACCTTCAGGTTGTATCATGTATACATCCTCAAGCAGATTTCCATTAAGGAAAGCTGTTTTCACATCCATTTGTCATATCTCATAATCATAATGAGCTGCTATGGCCAAGAGCATCTAAATGGATTTAAACATAGCTATTGGCGAATAGGTTTCGTCATAATCAATATCTTGTTTCTGACGATATCCTTTTGCCACTAATCTAGCCTTAAAGGTAACAACATTACCTTCCATGTCGGTTTTCTTCTTGAAAACCCACTTGCACCCTATGGGCTTAATCCCTTCAGGTGGGTTAACCAAGTCCCATACTTGATTTTCGTACATGGAATCCATTTCCGACTTCATGGCTTCAAGCCATTTGTCCCTTTCTGAACTTTTTAGAACATCTTCATAACTGATAAGTTGGTCATCGCTAATGAGTAACACGTCGTTCGATTCACTTATGAGAAATCCGTATCTCTCTGGAATATTGCATGTCCTATCAGACCTACGAAGAGGTGGTGTTGTTTTAGGTTCGACTGATAGCTCATCATTATGAGTTATTGGTTGTGGGTCTAGACTAGGTGTCTCTGTAATGTCTATTGGAGTTTCTTGACTTTATCAAGTTCAATGCCACTCCCACTGTTTTCTTGTAAAAGAAATTCTTTTTCCAGAAATACAGCATGCCTTGAAACAAACACCTTTTGTTCCATGGGATGATAGAATTGGTAACCCTTTGTTTCCTTAGGGTATCTAATAAATAGACATTTATCAGACTTAGCATCCAATTTATCTGATACAGTCCGCTTCACATAAGCAGGACAACCCCATATCTTAAGGTGAGTTAAGTGAGGTTTCTTACTATTCCACGTCTCATATGGAGTAGTAGAGACTACCTTGGTCGGGACTCTATTTAGCAAGTAAACAGCTATCTTAAGTGCATAACCCCAAAAGGATTTTGGAAGAGTTGCATGATTCATCATGGATCTAACCATGTCCATCAAGGATCGGTTACGCCTCTCAGATACACCATTATGCTGTGATGTATATGGAGGAGTCCAATGAGACAATATCCCATTGTCCCTAAGATAATCTTGAAACTCTTGACTCAAGTATTCACTACCCCGATCGGATCGAAGTATCTTAATACTTTTGCCAAGCTGTTTCTCTACTTCATTTCTGAACTCTTTGAATTTCTCAAAAGCTTCAGATTTGTGTTTCATCAAGAACACATACCCGAATCGTTAGTGATCATCGATAAAGGTAATGAAGTAGCTATAGCCTCCTTGTGCAAGAGTTGACATTGGCCCACATACATCAGTATGTATTAGACCAAGCAATTCTCCCACTGGATTACCTTTTCCTAAAAAGGGTAATTTGGCCATCTTGCCTTTTAAGCATGATTCGCATGTATCAAATGAACCGGGTTCAAATGATTCCATAATTCCACATCAGTGTAATTTGGTCATGTGTTTCTTACTTACATGGCCAAGACGACAATGCCACGTATAGGAGTCTATTTGATTATCTATTCGAGCACGTTTGTTGTTAACTTCGATATTGAAAACATCACCGGATAAATCTAATGTATAGATACCATTTCACAAAGTTCCGATTCCATAAAGAACACCATTTAAAGTTATGTAACAACAATTGTTACTAAAAGTTAAATGATAACCCTTTTCATTCAAACATGAAATAGATACAATGCTCTTTATTAACGAAGGAACAAAATAACAATTATCCAATTCTAAGACACGTCCAGTAGGGAGCTTTAGCAAATATGTTCCGATGGCAACAGCATCAATCTTTGCTCCATTTCCAACTCGCAAATTCACTTCTCCCTTGACGAGTCTTCTTCTATTCCTTAGCCCCTGTATGTCATTACATATATGTGAGCTACACCCAGTATCAAGTACCCAGGTGCTTGAGGAAATAGAGTGACATTCAATAACGAAGATACCTGAAGAGGATGGGGCATCGGATGCCTTCTTCTTCAAGGACTCAAGATAAACCTTGCAGTTTCTTCGCCAGTGACCCTCCTTGCCACAGTGATGTCAAGTGCCTTTTGGTGCATTTTCAGTCTTTTTGGCCTTTTTCTTCTTTCCTTTATTCTGTTCTTTGGCCTTCCTCTTAGAACCTTTCTTCGAGGAACCAACTAACAGTACCGTCTTCTGATCCTGCATTACAGAAGGCTCTATAGTCTTCAGCAGGTTGAGCAACTCAGGAATGGTAGTCTCCAGCTTGTTCATCCGATAGTTCATCACGAATTATGAATAACTTTTGGGCAAGCAATGCAGAATTAAGTCAATACTTAGTTCATGATCCATTGCAAAACCGAGTGTGCAGTCGCTCAATGTACCCCAACATTTTCAACACAAACTGTGAGACAGAAGTGTCTTCCTGCATCTTAGAGGTGAAGAGGAGTCTGGAGACCTCGAACCTTTCGGATCTCGCCTGCTCGTCAAATAACTCATGAAGATGGAAGATGATGGTATAAGCATCCATATGCTCATGCTGCTTTTGCAGCTCAGGTTCCATAGCGGCTAGCATGATGCAACTCGCAAGTTCAGAATCGGTCACATGTTTCTGATAGGCACTAACGGGTCTGGAGTTGCCATTTTTTGGAGGACGGTTGGGAAGTTGATCTTCAAGGACATAAGCAAGCTTCTTGCCTTGAGGACTATCCTCAGGTTTCGAAGCCAGTCCATGAAGTTTGGCCCAGTCAGTTTATTGGTGTCCAAAATGGAACGCAAATTTAGAGAAGACATGATCAAGTGATTATCCTAGAAATACAAATTGAGCTTATGTGAG
>JAGFNQ010000002.1:0-18674 GCA_024364735.1 Boesenbergia rotunda | reverse complement strand
TTCTTCCAATCAAGCATTCCATTTGTTCATCACATGCATTCACATATCATCTCACTAACATAATCATATCACATGGGATAATTTAACCTTTATAAACCTAATATTTCATGCTTGGCCGAATATCACATGCTAGGGACATTTAGTTTCCAAATCAATATTCCATTTAAACACCACTTGTACATACATATCATCATAGCAATCCTAAGCATATCTCATAGGGTACATCCCATACAATCATCACATATCATATATAGCATGCATCATGGGAATAAAATCAAGCAACCCTAACCGTAAACTATTTGTGGCCGAAACTTGTAGGATGGCTAGGCTAGGTTTTTGACTTCAAATATCCACACAAGCATTTACACAAACACCTTGCCTATACTATTTAGCATGGATATATCATAGGGAAAATCATACAACCTTAAACCCTAATCCACCTAGGGTTGGCCGAAACATTGTAGGGTAGGGTAGGCTAGGTTTTTGACTTCAAATATTCACACAAACATTTACACAAGTACTTTACCTACACTACTAATCATGGGTACATCATAGGATAGCAAGCAACCCAAAAGCCCTAGCCTATTCCCTCTTGGCCGAAACTTGTAGGGTGGATAACCCTACTTTTTCTTATCACAACATGATGGGGAACAACATATATTCATACCCTAAGTTCCTAGGGGTCTCCTCATGCAACAAGAAGTAACCAAGACCTCCTTCTTGGGGGTGGCCGAATGGTGCACAAGGGAAGAAGGTTCCCTTTTTCAAAAACAACAACAAGAAGAACATACAAATCAAACAATAACGATTACACTGCAGGCGAGGGGATACTTACATCCTTTCGCTTGAATTTCGCCTTCCCTAGATCCTTAGGGTACCCTTGGTTGAAGGAGAAGTGGAGGTTCCTTTCGCCAAAACTCCTCTAGAACTTCTTGGCCCTAGTGGAGGGCAAGACCCTTTAGATAGTCTCCTTCCTTCCACTTCCCTAGGGTTAGAAACCCTAGGTTGTATTTTTCGAAAACACAAGGGAGAGGGGCAATGAAGTTTCAGTGGGGAAGAGAAAAGGAAGAAGAAGAGGAAGTTACTCACACCTCTTCCCTCTCTTATTTATACTTTTCTCATGAAAAGACATGTCTCTTCACTATTACACACTTAACAAGCATGTTTCTTATTCTCTCAACAAGAAACAATGCTTGGTGTAGTAGTTAAGACATGGAGAGTGCAACTAGGAGGTTCAAGGTTCAATCCTTGCTTCCTCCTTTTTATCACATTTTGTACTAATTCATTTCAAAGCCTATTAAGCCAAGCCCATCATGAAATTTTATAATATTAATAATATTTCATGAATTCATATTATTTCATAATATTAATAATATTTTATGAATTCATATTATTTCATAATATTAATAATATTTCATGAATTCATATTATTTTATAATATTCCATAAATATTATTTCATAATATTTTTAATATTTCATATTCATGAATCCATAATATTTCATGATAATATTTCATGAATTCCATAATATTTCATGAATTTCATGATATTTCATAATATTATTTACATAATATTTTTATAATAATTTTCCATGAATCCAAAATATTATTCACATAATATTTCATAATGAATTCACAATATTATTCACATAATATTTCATAATGAATTCACAATATTATTCATGGTGAAATTTTGGGGTGTTACATGATATGCCATGTTTATGAATGATATGCCATATTTATGCATGATATGCCATGTTTATGAATGATATGCCATGTTTATGAAGGATATGTCATGTTTATGAATGATATGCAATGTTTATGCATGATATGCCATGTTTATGAATGATATGCCATGTTTATGAATGATATGTCATGTTTTAGGATAATATGAATGTATGTCATGCTCTATGAATGATGTGTACATATGCCATGTCTAAGAATGAAAATGATGAATGACAAGTATGATGAATGAAAGATGATGCTTATGTCTTTAAGGCATAAATATGCTAAACGGCACGGTCGATGGTCGACGGTACGACGGTCGTGAGGACCGGTAAATGGGCCGGTAGACGGGCCGGGCCGTAACAAGTTATGCTATGATGAAGATGCCATGAATGTTTTATGAATGATGAAGCATGAAAAGTATTTTACTTTATGTATGGGCTTGTACCGGACCGAAGTATGGGTCCAAGGGATGGGCACCTTAAGAACGCCCCGGTTTTGGACTACCGAAGCTGTCCACGGTTCTAGCACTACCGAAGCTGTGCAACAGGGATGAGCACCTTAAGAATGCCTCGGTTCGGGGACTACCGACTATGCTGTCCTTACCCTAGTAGGTTGGGGCTCGCGACCTCGGACTTGCTAGGGATGCGCGCTATGATGTATGTATGTGGTACAAGCCGGGGACCCCAAATGATGTTATGATGATTATGTTTAAGAAATGAAAAGTATGTTTTTAAAGATTAAGCATCCTTATGATATATATGCATTGCCCATGCATTCATTATGAAAAAGTATGTTTATGAAAAGTATGTTCATGAAAAGTATGATTTTAAACTAAGCATCCATATATGTATATGCATTCTACTCATGCCTCCATTCATGTTATGCATTATGCTATGATGATAAGATTTTATGCTTACGCTTCATGTTAAGAAATATGCATGAGAACAAATGATCTATGCCATGATAATGTTAAGAAGATGCTCATATGTTATGATAGGAAGAATGTTCATTATGTTTATGTTCGTGCCAAGTATTATGCCATGCTTAGAATGTTACTATGTTTATATTCATGCCAAGTATTATGCTATGCTTAGAATGCTACTATGTTTATGTTCATGCCAAGTATTATGTCATGCTTAGAATGCTACTATGTTTATGTTCATGCCAAGTGTTATGCCATGCTTAGAATGCTACTATGTTTATGTTCATGCCAAGTATTATGCCATGCTTAGAATGCTACTATGTTTATGTGCATGCCATGCTATGTATACGATAAGTGATTTAAGATGTTATGTCCTAAGTAGAGCACCAAGTATGTTAATGTTTTCATGTGCTCATTATGAGATGATGAATGATGAATGGTTTTGTGAGTAGGAAAGAGTCTTACTAAGCCTGTGTGCTTATAGTCTTATTTCCTTATACCGTAGATCATTCAAGGGGACAATGATGGAAGTAGCAGGAGGGCAAGAACGCATGTGTGTAGTAGTGACTTGGCCCTGGAAACTCTATGTTTACTGTTTATGTTAGAACTTCACCTTGGTTACTTATATGTCTGAATAATGACCTATGGAACCTTATGATATGACGTTACGTATGACATGATATGATATGATGCTTAAGTTCAAAGTTAATATGCTAAGGTTCATATGTCATTAAGTTAAGAATGGTAACAGGGCATGTATAAGTTAAAGTTATTCCGCTGCCTTATGATGTCTACATGCCCTAAGCATGTTAACGTAACGCCGCTTATGAAAAAAAAACGGGCGTTACAGAGATGGGCTGGGAGTGAGAGGGTAGTCGACTGGCCAGAGGGTTGTCGACTGCCAAAACTCACAGAAGGTTTTCAGCCTTCTACCAGTCTACTGGCCCAGTGGCAGTCGACTGGTATACCCCGAAAACTAGCCGTTGGCTAGCAATTAATGCTAGGCCAGTCGACTGCCCCAGGGGTAGTCGACTGGTGCGGGGCTGGATAGACTGCGAGTTTGTCCTGTTCTCCTATATAAAGAGGACCTTTTTACACGTGAGCGGTACGGTTCCATACTATAACGAAGTGCTGCTCGTCTGAAAAGTGTTCTCAACTTCATCTCTCTCATTTTACTACATTCTGTAAAGAGGAAGACCATCACTGTAAAGGTTTCTCCACCTGAAGGAGATATTTCATAGTGGAAGTGGTGCTCGTGCGTGGATCCTTGGATTAGTCACCCATCAGGGTGGATACCAAGTAAAGTATTGTTGTTAGCATTGTTCTTATATTCCTTTTCATATTATTGTTTCCACTTCGCTAACAACGTTGTAGAGATTCAACCGAAAAAGTGCTATTCACCTCCCCCCCCTCCCTCTAGCACGCCAAGTCGATCCATCAATCATAACTTTCTCTACGTATATTAGGGCTAAGATTAGACATCATATATACCTTCTACTCACTCCACACTTTCATCTCATTATAAAATTTTAGAAATCCAAGTAATCTAAGTCCATCAATGAATTTCGATCAAAACTCATTGATGGACTTAGAGAACTCTGATCGGACTTATTCTAACAACTAGAGGTTTATACAATTCTCTAAATGCCAAGGGTACGATGAATTATCATCATACAAGATTATTCTCATCATTGCTCAGAATGTTTAGAAAATTTTAGACATTATATCAATTGACACAAGCCTATAACTTCATGTAGGATACTCAAAATCAAGATTTCTCACCATATCTACCTTCTATGCACTTCATGTAGGATCTTGTGCATCGATAGAGGGGGTGAATATCGACCATTCATTTTTCTTGTGTTCGTTCATTCTATCAAAGTTGTTAGTAGCAACGGAAATAATAAACAAATAACACAGAACACGTGGGATTTACTTGGTTCTCAACCCCCAGGGTCAGTACATCCAAGGCCTATGTACTCAGCATGAGTCCACTAATGCTCGCCTTCCCAGAAGCTTTTCGGAGACTGAGAAACTCATCTTACAGTTTGATAATTATAAACACAAGTAAAGAAAAACAATAAGTATAACTAGTAATAATATAAACCAAAATAACAAATACGGCCAATCTGGAAGTCTTGAGCGCAACGCACTCCTTCTGGTGCCTCCTTAGTCGTAGAGCTTCATCTTGTATCCTCTTATATTAAGTTTTGGAGTAGCAGGATGAAGAATGAGTGCCTTTTCTTGCTCTCCTCGAAGTCCCTCATATAAGGGTCATATGGGCGCCTGTATGCTATCCCAGGTGCCCCCAACCTCAGTGTTATCCGATTTGCAAATGTTGCAACTTATCTTTGAAGAAGAGGTTTGGGTCCCAGGCACCTAGGAACATCCCAGGGGCTTGGGACCTTCCAGGTGCCTGGACCATACAGGCGCCTAGACTAGGCTGGTCCAAGTCACAGTCTTCCATTCGCTTTGCGTTTGCTCTCCCAATCTTGCTTCTAGCTCCAGGTTCCTGCAAGATAAGCATACAATAAATAAATATGCGACCTAAGTCTTAATTATATAAGTTTACCTGACCTACTAGGCTTTATTTGGAGTTACACCCCCAAGACTTTACCACCTAAGGTCCACTCCTTAGGGTTTCATCACCCAGTTTCACTCACTAGGGTCCAGCTTTACTCACTAGGATTTCATTGTCCAACTTCACTCACCAGGACTTTACCACCTAGCATCACTTACTAGGACCCTACTTCACTCACCAGGATTTCATTGCTCGATTCTTGACCAGGACTTAGTGTCCAACCCTCAGCTAGGTCTTGGTGTCTGATCCTCGACTAGGACTTCAGTCAGGTCTTAGTACCCTAACCCACGGTCAGGTCTTAGTGCCCTATCCTCGACCAGGTCTTTGTTGTCCAACCCTCAACCAAAACTTTTTTACAAGTCATTTAATCTTGACTAGACTTCTCTCTTTCAAAGATCAAGTCCTGTTTGGATTAACCTTTGGTCAAACTGACTAGACCTGGGTATATTGTCAAACATCGAAACCCTAGAAGTTGATTGCTCGTGACTGATGCTCCCTGCACCAATACTTCACACTTCCATCTCATTACAAAAATTCAAAAATCCAAGTCGTCTATGTTATCAATGGGGTTTTGCTTAAAACACATTGATAGATCTAGAGAAGTTTGATCGGACTCATTCCAACTCTTATAAGTTTCTGCAATGCCCTAAAGTCTAAGGGTGCCCTTCGTTATCATCGTAAAAGCTTCCTGCATTGCTCAAAAGGTTTAGAAAGTTTTAGATTTTGTGTCAATTGACACAAGACTATAACTTCATGTAGGAGACTCACAATTAGGATCACTCACCATATCTCCCTTCTATACACTCACCTCTTCCATCTCATTTCATCTTTTCGAAAATTCAAGTCCCCTAAATCCATTAATGAGTTTTGTTCGAAACTCATTAATATAGACTTAGAGAACTTTGAAAAAACCCATTCCAACTTCTATGCATTATTAGGTGAATCTGCGTCCAAATAAGCCCTCATTTATCATTTTAAGGCTCTTCTAAACGTGGTTAAAACTATTTGAAATTTTCATAATATTATGGTGTTGGTCTTCAGAAACCAACACCGCATCGATGTTCGTATTTAAGCTGTGGATCGCTATGGTGCTGGTTTTTGAAGACTAGCACAAAAGTAATTTTTATTTTATTTATTTTTTATTTTTATTAATAAAATCAGTTTCATTAATTTTATTTTATTATTCTTTTATAATTAGATATTAAAAAATAGGAGATGTTAAAAATTAGAAAAAAATATTTTTGATGTTTTATTAATTTAATTTAATTTTTTTAATTTTTACTAAAATTTTAAAATTAAAATAAAAAATAAACAAATTTAGAGGGTCGTTTAAATTAATTTTATTAATTTTAGAGGAAAAAGTAGAAAGAGAAAATAGGAGAAATAAAAAAAGAGATTAAATGTTACCTACAATTGAGGGGGGAAAACAGAGAATAGGAAAAGTGATTAGTATTTTTTTTTTTTTTTTGGAAATTCTGAAACTTAGATACGCCTTTTAACCAAAAAAAAAAAAATTAAATATAAAATGTGCCCTTTGAAAATTTATCGACTATTTTTCATTACGCTTTCGGTGGGACAATAATTCATTGTCGAGTTCCAATTCATGAATTTCAACCTCGGAAATAATGGCTCCTTTTAAGGAAGTCACAGCCAACTTGTTCTTACTTTTACCTGGAGGCTGGAGTTGAAACAAGATGGAGACAAATTCATTTTGTTTTGAAGATGATTAAAGGAGAAAAATACATTGTATCTTGACTTATTCTGACGCCCCCATGCACTCACGCGGGATTGCGGATCTTTAAATTTTCTCCACCCCAGGCGTCTTACCCTCTACTAATAAATTTATGATTTATTCCCTCTAAATACCTATGGGATAGGGACCAGGGGTCTGCTAAAGTGGCTGATTGAAAAGGGATTGCGGATCTTATCCCGTTTTGCGTGACTGTGTTTTTTTTTCATTTTTCAATTTTTTATAAATTTCCAATTACGTTCATAAAATTTTACATTTAAGATTTAAAAATTAAATTTTAATATTAATTATAAAAAAATTCAAATGAAAATATTTTTTTCAGATATACATAAGGTGTACGATATAAAATTCTTTATCAATCAAAATTTTTTATATATACATTTTTATTTTTTATGCTTCTGATCGTTTCTGATAGACATAGACCCGACCACGATTCGAAACTGACGGTTCGACGGTTCAGAACCGCTGGTTCGACGGTTCGTGGGAGGTCGACCCTTAACCTTAACCACCCAAGACGGTTACGGTTCACGGTTCGGAACCGCCGGTTCAAGGTTCGCCACGGTTCGCCACGGTTCACCACGGTTCAAGATTATTATATTAAAAAAAATAAAAATAAAAAATTAAATTAAAAAAATAAATTTTATTAAAAAAGAGCTTGCACTTATATAAGTTGCCTACGTATCCCCTTAGGGTATAGGGGAATCAAAGCTCACGTAGTTCTTTTACATTTTTACCCTTTTACATTTTTTACATTTTTACTCTTTCTCACTCACTTGCATTTCCTCCCGTTCCCATTGTATTTGTTCCTTCGGTATCAAATTCTTCGACTTCGTCTTCTGAAAGTTGCATTCCTTGGATTCGCTTCTCGGCTTTGGTCCAATCATCAAGTAATGCTTGAGCTTCCAATGAGTCGGGAGACATAGTTGATCGTCGTTCATCTAATATGTTGCCGCCGGCACTGAACGTCTGCTCCACAGCAACAGTCGACACTGGAGAAGCTAAAAGTTCTTTTGCGATCACGGAGAGAATGGGAAAGCTTTGAGCCTTCTGTGACCACCACTTCAAGATGTCGAAGTCTTCGCTATCTGCTTCATTAAAATCAAAAGAAGTCGTAAAATAATTCTCAAGTTCCTGTGTGGAACTTGAGGATCCTCGTGGACGTTTCGTCCGTTCTTTTAATAAAAGTTGGGCTTTTGTAAGTTTTAAATGAGTAGTAGTAGGTTGTTGTATTTCAGAAATATTAGTTTGTGTTCCATATTTAACATAATATTGGTTATAAAGATCATATAAATAATTTTTAATATTATATACAATATTAGCTGGATCCGGAGAGGAAGAATCCTTAATAGGAATTAATGCGTCATAATATAAAGTTAGCATTTCTGGTAAAACTTCTAATTTAAATCTAGGATCTAAAGCAAATGCAATTAAATAAATTTCAGGAATAAAATAAAAATATTTTTCCCATTTAGTTTTCATAGCTAATATACATAAAGTTAAAGCTTCATTATTTACATGTTCATTTAATATTAAGATTATACTACAAAAATTCACTAAAATTAAATGAGCAGTGGGATAATAAACACCGAAAAGTTGTTCAGTTGCATCGTTAAAAACTTTTAAAATTTCACAAATACTACTACAAATATTCCATTGTTGTGAAAATAAATATATATTAGTATTACTATTTTGTACAAAAAATAAACATAATAAATCTTTATATTGAAAAGAATCTTGTAATAATTGATATGTTGAATTCCAACGTGTTGGAACATCACGTGGGAATTTTTTGGGTCGCATTCCATTAGCTTTACAAAATCTACCCCATTGTTTAATCATAGATGGATGAGACCATAAGTATGAAATTACGGTCCTAATTGGTTGAATATAATTTTGTAAAAGTTTTAATACATCTTGAACACATAAATTTAAAATATGACATACACAACGAATATGAAAAAATAAACCACCAATGACAGGTTGACAAATAAATTTTAATTCATCTATTGAAGCGGTATTAGAACTAGCATTGTCTAATGATATTGAAAATATTTGATGAGTCAATCCATATTCTTCTAAAACTATGTGTAATAATTGTGCAATGTTATGAGCAGTGTGTGATTCATCAAAAACTCTATAAGCTAATAATCTTTTTTGAAGGATCCAAGAGTTATCAATCCAATGGCATGTTATACCCATATAAGAATGAGTTTGCCAATGATCACTCCAAATATCGGAACATAAAGAAACTTTATTATTTAATTTACTAAATTCTTCAATTAAATTCTTTTTTCCTTGTTTTACTAATCTTTTAATTGTACAAGTTAGTGTAGTCCTAGGTACACGTTTAGCAGCAGGATTAAGAGATTCTTTATAAAAATCTTCAAATGTGCATTTAGATCCAAAACTAAAAGAAAGATGTTCTACGGAAACAAATTTAGCTAATGATTCTCTTAATTTATTATCTGAATATAAAAATAAACCAGAATCGGTACTACTATCGCTAGAAAATCTAGATAATTGTGTTTGAGAGCGGTCAAGCCCATATTCCGTCGGGTGCTTCGTTTCTACATGACGTTTCAACGACCCATAGCCGCCGCCGGCTTGGAATTTGTAGGAAGCATTACAATGCTTGCATTTTGCACGCATTTCTCCCGACGGAAGTGTGACCTTCTCAAAATGTTTAGTGAAAATAGATGATTTTAAAGGAGGATTATCCCGAACCTTAGAAGTAATCGCATCGGTACTTCCTTGCGTTTCGGGGATCGGAGGGCGTTGGGGCTGAGCCTCGGTCTCATCATCGGTAGATTGAATTTGAAGGTTGGGATCCTCGTATGCAATTTCTTTTCCCCTCCGAGATCGAGATGATGAAGCTCCGTGACCTCCTTCCATTATCGTCGATGAAGAACGCGGAGAGAAATTGAGAGTTAGAGAGTTGAGAATGAGAGATTGAGAGAAGAGAAGTTGTTTTGTGAGTGAAAATGATGAAATGAGCTCCCTATTTATAGAGTTCGGATCATAACGGTCACTAAATCGTAGCCATTGATCAAAAAACGGTCAAATGATCTCATCCGTCCAAAAATATCAAAAACTGCCCAACGGCACTGAACCGGCGGTTCAGTGCCGTTACCGCCGGTTCACGTGAACCGACGGTTAACCGCCGGTTCACGGTTCCGAGGGCCTGGAACCCGAACCGGCCCGGCATCCTGCCGGGTCGGTTCCGGTTCGGCCCGGCGAACCGGGTCAACGGGTCGGTGGCCCGTTGACCCGGGCCGGTTCCGGGCCGGGTCCGGGCTGGACCCGGCCCGGGGTCGGGTCTAGGTAGACTATATAGTTTTTCATTTTTTATTTATTTTTTAAAATTTTTAGTTATGTTAATAAAATTTTATCTTTAGAATTTAAAAATTAAATTATAATATTAACCATAAAAAAATTATATATATATATATATATATATATACACACACACGAGCGTGTGAAATGATCCTTGAGTTGAGGATCGGAAGCCACGTTAGATAATCCTTTTATTCCTTTCAGACCCTTTTCAACTAATGTCATTAAGAATAATCCGTTAACCTTTTTTTACATTTATGTTGTTTATTAAGATGATCTCCAATAATAAATATCATATTTAATACTATTTTCATATTAAAATAGTACAATTTTAATACCACATACTATTTCAAGTCCAACTCACTCATCACTATAAAAATCAGTGATTCAGAGACGAATTTTGGAACTAATTAAAAAAAAATCATCCCAGAAAATTTAGGAACGAATTTGGTGATAAAAAAATTTTTGTTACAGATTTATCGTCGCCAAATTCGAGGATAAAAATCTAGATTCGTCCCTGAATTTTATGACAAAATTAATTTTTCATCCCCAAATTCGTTACCAAATTGCAACGAAAACAAATTCGTCCCAAAATTCGTTGCCAAATTGCAAGAAAAAAAATTCGTCCCAAAATTTGTTACTCGAATAACAAATTAAACCTTGCGACGAATCTATTTCGTTGTAGAATCTGGAACGAATAGATATATAAATTCGTCCCAAAATCTGGGTCGAATATACTAATTCGTTCCAGAATCTGGAACGAAAAAATATAGTCATCTCAGAATCTGGGATGATAAAATATATTCGTCCCAGAATCTGGGACAAATTTGTTGATTCTGTTGGTGCAGTATGCACCCAAGTCAAACCTGTGTTTTGATATTGGCAAAAAGGTTCAAAAGTTAAGGGTTAATGGTTGTCTAACGAGTTTCTTGAGTGTACAGGAAAAGCCCTAGTGAAGGAATGCTAGGCACTGGCGAAGGACTGCCAGACAGGACAAGCCCTAGCAAAGGACTGCTAGGCACTGGCGAAGGACTGCCAGACAGGACAAGCCCTAGCGAAGGAATGCTAGGCACTGGCGAAGGGCTGCCAGAAGAAAAAACCTAGCGAAGGGCTGCTAGGCTCCAAGCGAAGGGAAGCTTGGTAACTCAAGACCTGGCGAAGGACTGCTGGGCAAAAGTCCAACTGGAGGATCCGGTTGGCACCAGGTAAAACTCTCCCGAGAGGAGTAGGTGAGGACGCGTTCCCCTCTAGGGAACATTAGGCGTCGGTTCGACCTAGGGCTCCATTTTGGAGATCCAAAGTCAGAACCAAGACAGCTAAGGCTGTTTTAACTAACTTATTATTTGCTGTTTTGGACTAACCCTGGATGCAGGACCGAAGGACTGTGTTTCTGCAGCTCAGAGAGCCTCAAAGGAGTGAGGCCGTAGCTAAGCAGGGCGCCCCGGATGTGTCGGGCGCCCCAGAGTCAACCCAAAGTCAGCAGAGAGGTAAACGCCCCGACAGCAGCCGCATGTCGGGCGCCCCGCGTGTCTCAGGCGCCCACTGTGCCACGCCACTAAAGGCTGCTGCAGCTCACTCTCGCGAAGCCCTGAAGATGACGCTTTGACCGGTCAACCGGGCGCCCCGCGCGCGTCGAGCGCCCCGGTCAAAGTTGATCCCGAAGATGAAGAGATCAGCCTTGACCAGAGGGCTCGCCGGATCAAGAGCCACGTGGGGGGCGCCCCGAGCATGTCGGGCGCCCCCTGCCCTATATAAAGAGGGCCTCGACCCTATTCTTGAACAACCAATTCCTTCGACAATTCTACACTCTTCTGCTTCCACGACACGCTCCAGAAAGCTGCCAACTCAAGCCGACGACGTCCCGGTGCTCCAGAACTTCAATATTCACCGGACGTCGGTAACAAGAGTTGTATTTAAGTTTACGAGAATATTTTTATTATTATTTGTGTGTAAACTTTTGCGAACTTATAGAATTGCCCGCAGAAAACGGTCAACGACCGTGGGCCTTGGAGTAGGAGTCGACCCAGGCTCCGAACCAAGTAAACCGGCTGTGTTTGCGTTGTTGTGTTCTCTTTTATTTCCGCTGCGCACCCGCTCTTTTTAAATCCGAACGAATTGCGACATTCACCCCCCCCTCTCTCGCATTTCTCGATCCAACAAGTGGTATCAGAGCGGGGAAGTCAAATCTGGTGCAACCACCAGTTTGAATATTTTTCGGATTTTTTTTTCTCTCTCATTTTTTTTAAAATAAAAAAATCTTCGTTCGAGTTTTTATCTCAAGGTTGGTGCAACACCCCTTGAAATCTGTGTTTGATTATTTCTTCCCGCACTACTAATCCAAGACCAAGTCTTGGAAATATTTTTGTTGTTTACTTTTATTTCAGTAACAAATGTCTATCCAAGAAGGATTTAGCACCGCCAGACCTCCACTTTTCAGTGGAGAAGACTTTCCCTACTGGAAAAGTCGAATGGAGGTCCACCTGAAAACTCAGGTGGAAATGTGGATAATCATCCAGTCTGGACTGATGATTCCCACCAATGCTGAAGGTGTACCACAAGACTACTCAGAATGGGACACTGCCCTTAAACGAAAGATTGAAGCTGACGCCAAAGCAACCCAGACTCTACAATGTGGACTAACGAAAGAAGAGCTGAACCGCGTAGGACCCTTCAAAAGTGCAAAGGAACTATGGGCTAAATTGATTGAACTCCACGAAGGAACTTCAGATACAAGGATCAGCAAACGAGACTTGCTACTGAACAAGCTCTTCACTATCAAAATGGCAGATAACGAGACAGCAGCCCAGCTCCACGCCAGAATCCAGGAGCTGATGAATGGTCTTCACGCAATAGGTCACCAGGTTCAAAACCGTGATCTGATAAGGTACGCCCTAAACGCATTCCCTAGGACCACCTTGTGGGCATCTATGGTAGATGCATACAAGGTCTCTAGGGATCTTTCAAAAATTAAGCTAGATGAGTTATTTTCTGAACTTGAGCTGCATGAACAGAC
Source organism: Boesenbergia rotunda (assembly GCA_024364735.1). Classification (NCBI taxonomy): domain Eukaryota; kingdom Viridiplantae; phylum Streptophyta; class Magnoliopsida; order Zingiberales; family Zingiberaceae; genus Boesenbergia; species Boesenbergia rotunda. Next base: position 5,349 of record JAGFNQ010000002.1, on the reverse strand, counting down.
TAACTCCAATTTGGTCGAGAAAAGTATAGCTTTTTTTGCAGGGAAAACAGGGAAAATGACCAAGAAGAAAATTCAAGTTGAACCTGAATCTACCTCAGATTCAGAAATAGAAGATCAAGAAGAAGATCAATCAGAACTGGTCCGGCTAGCTCGAAGCTACTACAAAAAGTTGAAGAACCAAACTAACACACGGAGAACAAGCCGAAGAAAGGACGGACAAGATGAACCGGCAACTGACAAACAAAAGCCCAACGTAACCTGCTACGAATGCAAGAAGAAGGGCCACTACAAGACTGAATGTCCAAGTCTAAAGGAGTCCAAAAAGAACAGAAAGAAGAAGGCACTCCAAGCAACCTGGGACGAGTCTTCCTCAGAAGAAGAAGAAGAAGCACCTCAGTCCAATCTTCTAGCCCTGACCGCTTCGGATCAAATCGAGACTGACTCAGACTCGGAACGGGACGACGGCAAGCTGACATTCTCCGAAGACGGCGAAATAAAGGTAACGGGTTTTTCAAAATCGCAATTAAATTCTCTTATTTCCTATCTATCCCGAGATTTGGCGAAAGCCAAACTCCGAATCGAGTCCCTCCGACAGGAAGTAAAACTCCTGAAAGAGGGAGCTGATTCTAATTCCTTAACTGAGAAAATTCAGGAAGAAACCCCTGATCAAGTTGAGAAACTTGAATCAGAGAATTTCTCCCTGAAAACTCAAGTCAAGGATTTAAGAACAGCTTTAGAACGATTCACTTCTGGTTCCAAGAATCTTGATATGATTCTGGGAAAACAGAAGTCTGTTCTAAACCGATCCGGACTTGGCTATAGAACCAAATCTCGGCAAAGATCTTACTTTGCTGTACTGAACCAGTCAAGACCTAAGGTTCAGGCATGGGTGCCAAAACTGTGCCTGACTAAACCAACTGGTTCAAATCAATTTTGGATCCCCAAGGACAAGATTCACCTCTTGCCTAACCCATATAGAGGCTATAGTCCAGGGGGAGCCAAAATCAAAACAATTTTTATAATTAGATAGTTTTTTTTAATTGATTGATTGTGTGTTTATTTAATTTCTTGCAAATTGCCATGCTTAGATTTAAGGAATTCTTAGATTTAAGGACTAAAATTACTTGAAAATTGAAAACATAGTATTGGGAGGAGGTGAGATGATAGTACGTTAGGGAAGCCAATTTGGCGGAACTAGCCGAAGCTACCGATCCAAGACCCAAGCTAGTTAGACCAGAAAATGACCTAATTTAATTTGAAAATGAAATTTCATTAAAAGGCTTTGTCAAGGAAAGGGTGGATGATCCCATAAGGCTTCGGCCAAAGAAGGCCTAGTGCCTCGCCAAGACCTGGAAGCCAATTTCTGAAATTCAAATTCAAGTTAACTTTTGTCAAATTCGAATCTAACTCAAATTTCAAATAATTATAGATTCTAAACTGTTTTTCAAAACCTCTATTTTTCAAACTTATTATCTTTTTGAAAAACACTTAATCTGTTTTCAAAATTATTTTTCAAAAGTAAATATCTTTTCAAAATAAATGAAAATTCCCTTTCAAAATTAACTTTTACCTTTAAACCTGTCTCACAAAAACCTTAAGGTTAACATGTTTTGAAAACCCTAGATTCAGTGAGACAGGAAAATTAAGCTCAAATTAAACCACCTTGCTTGTGCTTTCATAATCATGGTCAAACTATGATTAACCTAGTCAAACATGGTCAAAAACAGTCAAACCTGGTCAAAACAGTCAAAAGTCTGGTACCTAGGGCGCCCGTAACCTGTCGGGCGCCCCTGACAACACTGAAAAGGTACCAGCTCCAGTCAAAGCAGCAAAAGCTGCATTTGACCGACTTGAGAAGGGCGCCCGTAACCTGTCGGGCGCCCCTATACGCTCCTGTCCCCCACGCTGATTAAAGCAGTCAAAAGCTGCAGTCAAACAGCCTTTGAGAAGGGCGCCCGTGACATGTCGGGCGCCCCCATCAAAACCTGTCTCCCACGCTGATTAAAGCAGTCAAAAGCTGCTGACAAACAGCTTTTGAGAAGGGCGCCCGTGACCTGTCGGGCGCCCCTACAGACCTTTTCCCTGCCCGAGGCAAAACCAACCTGTAAAGGGCGCCCGTGACCCGTCGGGCGCCCCCCCCATCAACCCCTATAAAAGGGACCCGAGACTCCCTCATTTCCCACACCACATCTCACACTCCTTCTTCCCTTTGCCTCATTCTTGTGGATCAAGTGAACCTAAGCCTTCCCTTGCCTCAACCATGCCTCCAAGGTATGAAATTTAGTTGTGCAATTAATTTTTCTTAAATTACAAATTTTTTTTGCACACTCCTTCTTTATCCTTAATCACTTATTTTTTCTACACTTAGAAAACGCCGAGCAGTTCAGTCGAACCCCGGTAATGAGCCCAGTCCCGACCCTAGATTTCCTAACCTAGCACTTTGTAACAAGTTCGCACAAACCACCTACATTCCGATTAAAACAAGCTACCTTAACCGTCATTTCTTCTCCCAATCCTGTCCAGTCGCAATGTCCGCAATTAACTTCTATCAACTAGATAACCTCGTATTCTGCACACATTCGATCAACAACACCCTATGTGCAGAATTCTATAACAACATAGTTAGGCAAGACCACTTGAGCTTCGTCACTACCGTTCAAGGAATGCCCTTGAGCATCACTCCTACCCTACTGAACCGATTTTTGGGACTCCGACCATCTCAGTCCATCTTCTGTTGCTACCCTCCAAGGAACCCGCCCTTCGACGCCCCCTACTCTCATATTGACCTGAACACCTTATACAACTATTTCTTTGGGGAAGCCATGGACCCTGCAGGAGGGCAGTTCCACTCCACCCGACTCCCGATTCAGGACTACGCTCTCTACAGAGTAATTGTCCGTTGCATCCTTCCTTTGTCCACTAGGGACACAGCCACCATGAAACCCTTTCACACTTTTCTTCTCTATGCCCTTATCCACCATCTGGACATAGATATAGGCCTTCACCTCTTCCACTGTATCCTACATGCCTCTAGTGTATCCACTAAGGGGCGGATCCGCACTCCCTACTGCCACGTCATCACCTCTATCCTCCACCACCACGGCCGAAATATCGCTGACGGCGAGATTACCACGATGACCGAATTCGACGAGATAGGATTTAGAAACTTTTCTTTAGCCGGTATAGACGTCTCGGGCACCGGGGTTCTGACTTGGCGACGCCAACCAGCCGCACAGGACATTGCCGACGAGGAGGTCGAGGTCGACGTTGCCGACTTAGCAGCAGAGGTAGATCAGCCCGCTCCACCGACCTTGTACGAGAGAGTTACACGACTCGAGACGCACGTCCAGAGCTTCAGAGAAGAAGTGGAAGCGTACCATATTGAAGACCAAGAGACAAACTTAGGCTACTACAACAACATTATGAGTACCTCACAGCCGATAGAGAAGCCTGGAATGCACAGTACCATGAGATCATGGCACGATTTGATGCATGGCAGCCGGGCCCATTTGATCCTCCTGGTCCCTCCTCTTAGATGACTTGGACATGTACCCATTTGACTACCCCTACTGAGTAGGGTTGACTTCTGTTGACTTGTACTAGACTTCTACTTGAACTATGCTAATCTTAGCTTGGCTTGTTTATTTTTTTGACTAAATTAAGTTAGGGTTATGCTTAGTAGAATAGAATCATTTGGTTTTTGGATTTTCAATTTTAAATTGAACTTAAATGTCTTTTAAAATGTTTTTTGTTAAAAATATTACTTTAACTTTAACAAGTTTTTTTACTTAGTTTTATTTCAAAACTACCCCTTTCAAAACTAGGCTTTTTTGAAAATGGACTTAGCCTAGGCTCTAACCCTAGAACTGCATGCACCTATAGATCTAGAAGCCAGCATCTCACAAGCACCTTAGGGCACTTTTTGAATGATAACCTAGAAAGGGGTGAGATGCTTAGGTCTTTGCCTTAACTCAAGATGCTTTAAGTCAGTGCATCTGCAGCAGTTGGGGCACTAAATACAAACTGAACAGCAATCAAGTTAAGTGTCAAGTTTAGACAATCTAACTTGAACAACTCACTTAACTTGACTAACCCTAGCCAAACTACTGTTTATAACAGTTAGTAAGTAGCTAAGTGGGTTAGACAGGTCCCTAAAGGATTAACCAGACTTAGGTCTTATTTTGATTCAGTACAGCAAATGCTCTATTTAAGTATTGCAAATTTTTTTCTTCTTTTTTCTGCATTCTTTTTGATATATGTCAAAGGGGGAGAGTTGGAAAGGAAACAGGAAACACAATTTTTTCTTTTCCATAGTCTTTTCAAAAAGTTGAACTGAAAAATTGGTATAATTTTATTTCTAAGCTCTGAACTATTTTTTGCTTAAAATGATTTTTACTTAATGTTTCTAAGTTTGAAATTTTTCCCAAAAACTGAAAATTTTCTAAAGTCTGAAATTTTTTCAAAAATGAAAATTTTCTAAAGGTTCCCAAACTAAGAATGTTTTTTTTCGAAAAACTTAGCAAAAACTGTAGAGATTTCCTAACTTATTATCAAACATGAAACCGTACTTCATTCACACCACCTGTTTTTGAAAAACCTAGGGGGAGATTTCTTCTAGGGGGAGGGAATCTAACTTAGGATTTTAAATTCAGCACTTTTTTTCCTTAACTTTTTGAACTAGGTTGCCATATATCAAAAAGGGGGAGATTGTTGGTGCAGTATGCACCCAAGTCAAACCTGTGTTTTGATATTGGCAAAAAGGTTCAAAAGTTAAGGGTTAATGGTTGTCTAACGAGTTCTTGAGTGTACAGGAAAAGCCCTAGTGAAGGAATGCTAGGCACTGGCGAAGGACTGCCAGACAGGACAAGCCCTAGCAAAGGACTGCTAGGCACTGGCGAAGGACTGCCAGACAGGACAAGCCCTAGCGAAGGAATGCTAGGCACTGGCGAAGGGCTGCCAGAAGAAAAAACCTAGCGAAGGGCTGCTAGGCACCAAGCGAAGGGAAGCTTGGTAACTCAAGACCTGGCGAAGGACTGCTGGGCAAAAGTCCAACTGGAGGATCCGGTTGGCACCAGGTAAAACTCTCCCGAGAGGAGTAGGTGAGGACGCGTTCCCCTCGAGGGAACATTAGGCGTCGGTTCGACCTAGGGCTCCATTTTGGAGATCCAAAGTCAGAACCAAGACAGCTAAGGCTGTTTTAACTAACTTATTATTTGCTGTTTTGGACTAACCCTGGATGCAGGACCGAAGGACTGTGTTTCTGCAGCTCAGAGAGCCTCAAAGGAGTGAGGCCGTAGCTGAGCAGGGCGCCCCGGATGTGTCGGGCGCCCCAGAGTCAACCCAAAGTCA
>JAGFNQ010000001.1:0-78189 GCA_024364735.1 Boesenbergia rotunda | reverse complement strand
GGTTGAAAACCGTGACTTAATAAGGTATGCTCTAAACGCCTTCCCTAGAAACACCTTGTGGGCATCTATGGTAGATGCGTACAAGGTCTCTAGGGATCTTTCAAAATAAAATTAGATGAATTGTTTTCCGAACTAGAACTGCACGAACAAACTAACACCAATATGGTCGAGAAAGGTATTGCTTTTCTTGCAGGTAAGACTGGAAGGACAACAAGAAGAAGCCTGAACCGAACCTGAGTCTAACTCGACTCAGACTCAGAAGAAGAAGATGGAGATCAAACTAAGCTGGTCGGCTCGCTCGAAGCTACTACAAGGAGCTGAAGAACCGAACCAACAAACGAAAACTGGCCGAAGAAAGGACGAACCAGCTGAACCCGCAAACAAGCCCAATGTAACCTGCTACGAGTGCAAGAAAAAGGGCCACTACAAGTCAGAGTGCCCTAACCTAAAGGAGACAAAAAGGACGAGAAGAAAGAAGGCACTCCAAGCAACCTGGGACGAGTCTTCCTCAGAAGAAGAAGAAGAGGCTCCCCAGTCCAACCTCCTAGCTCTGACTGCCTCAGAAGAAGTCGGAACCGAATCAGAAACAGAACAGGAGGACGGCGAGCTGACCTTCACAGAAGACGGAGAAATTAAGGTAACAGGTTTTAATAGATCGCAATTAAGTGAATTAATTTCTTTTCTTTCTCGAGATTTGGCAAAAGCCAAACTCCGAGTCGAGTCCCTCCGACAGGAAGTAAAACTCCTGAAAGAGGGAGCTGACTCTAAACCTTTAACCGAGAAGGTTCAGGAAGGAACTCCTACTCAAGTTGAAAAACTTGAAAAGGAGAACTCCTCCCTGAAAACTCAGGTTAAGGATCTTAGATCAGCGTTAGAACGATTTACATCTGGTTCCAAGGGTCTTGACATGATCCTTGGAAAACAGAAATCAGTTCTAAATCGATCCGGATTGGGCTATAGAACCAAATCCCGGCAAAGATCTTACTTTGCTGTACTGAATCAGTCCAGAGGTAAAATTCAGGCATGGGTACCTAAACTATACCTGAACAAACCGACTGGATCAAATCAGTATTGGATCCCCAGGGACAAGATTCACATCTTGCCTAACCATCACCGTGGCTTTAGTCCAGGGGGAGCCAAACTGAAAACTATATTCATTATTAGATAAAATTGTTATTCTTGAATTCAATTGCTTGATTGATTGTTCATTTAATTTCTGCAATTTGCCATGCTTAGACTTAGGCTAGTTTAAGGACCAAACAAACTTAACTGAAACTTGACAACATAGTATTGGGTGGAGGTGAGATGATAGTACGTTAGGGAAGCCAATTTGGTGGAACTAGCCGAAGCTACCGATCCAAAACCCAAACTAGTTAGACCAGAAATTTTTCAAAGAATTTTTTTGAAAATGAAATTTCATTAAAAGGCTTTGTCAAGGAAAGGGTGGATGATCCCATAAGGCTACGGCCAAAGAAGGCCTAGTGCCTCGCCAAGACCTGGAAGCCAATTTTTGAAATTCAAATTCAAATTAATTTTTGTCAAATTCGAATCTAACACAAAATTTCAGCTAAGTGTAGATTTAAACATCTTTTCAAAAATTTCAAAATTAATTAAGTAAGTTTTCAAAATTTAATTGTTTTAAATAATTAAGTTTTCAAAATTTAATTGTTTTCAAAATTAATCAAAATTTTCAAAATAATCTTAACTATCAAACCTGTCTCACGAAACCTATAAGGCTAACGTGATTGAAAACCCTAAATTTGGGTGAGACAGACTAGGTAGTGAAACTCAATTTAAGCTATTCCTGACTCTAATTGGATCCAAATCAAGAAAACTCTTTATGTGTAGGAACATAAAGATTTGGACCAATGGATGTTGGATAGCGGTTGCTCCAGACACATGACTGGAGATAAATTGAAGTTCACCAAGCTCAAGTTCAAAAACCTAGGCTCAGTAGCATTTGGCAATAATGCTACACTCAAGGTAATTGGGTCAGGTAATATTGAACTTAAATCCGATTTCATTATTAAGAAAGTTCTATTGGTTGAAAACTTTAATTTTAACTTGCTTAGCATAAGTCAGTTATGTGATTCTGGTTATATAGTTACTTTTAACAATTCTAACTGCCTTATTAGAAATGTACAAAACTCAGAAATCATGCTTAAGGGCACTAGGAAAAAAATGTATACACTATAAACCTTCCCCTTGTACCCAAATGTATGTTAACTCAATTAGAACAATCAAACCTCTGGCATAGGAGATTAGGTCATACCAATCTAAGAACTATTTCAAAAATTACCCAACTTGGCTTAATTAAAGGTATTCCCAAAATTAAAAATAATGAGAACCTAAAATGTGACTCATGTAATCAAGGTAAACAAACCAAATCCAATCACAAACTAACCCAATCTGATTTAACTCAAACTACACTTGAGCTCCTACACCTTGACCTGTTTGATTCACATGGAGCAAGTCACTAAGCGGGAACCGATACTGCTTAGTAATAGTTGATGATTACTCTAGGTTTACCTGGGTTAGGTTTCTAAAAACCAAAGATGAAACCCTAAACTTATTTAATGAATTCTGTAAACTAATTGAAAATCAAAACGACACTAAAATTAAAAGACTTAGGAGTGATCACGGGGGAGAGTTTGAAAATCAACGATTCGAGGAATTCTGTAAGGTAAATGGGTACTTACATGAATTTTCATGTCCTAGAACCCCCAACAAAATGGGATAGTTGAGCGAAGGAATAGAACATTACAAGAAGCCGCTAGGGCTATGCTCAACGAATTTAATCTAGCAAACCAATTTTGGGCAGAAGCAATTAGTACGGCTTGTTATATCCAAAATAGGGTTTTAATTAACAAGCGACACAACAAAACCCCCTATGAACTGTACTACCATAGACTCCCAAACCTACACTACCTAAGGGTCTTTGGATGCAAAGTCCATATCCTAAACACCAAAGACTATTTAGGAAAATTTCAGTCCAAGTCAAACCCAGGTATCTTCCTAGGATACTCAACCACAAGTAGAGCGTATAGAGTTTATAACAAACAAACGAAGAAAATTGAAGAAACAACAAACTTAATTTTTGATGAAGAAATCAACTCAACATCTAATAATCCTGATTTAACTTCATCAAACTCTGACCAAGAAAATAATGAACCCTTAATTGAACCCTTAATTGAACCCTTAAACGAGCTAACCATTGAACCAATTAATGAGTCAACTGAACCAAGTATCGAACCAACAAACCAACCAGCCGGACCTAAGGCTGAACCAAGCTCTAGGAGAACCAAGAAACCTAGACTCAGTCACCCAACCGATCAAATTATGGGTGATCCAACTCTAGGAGTCAGAACTAGATCCTCCTATAGAAACCTTAGTCAAATAGCTATGATATCGAAAATAGAACCCAAAACTATAGATGAAGCCCTACCTGACCCTGACTGGATCATAGCTATGCAAGAAGAATTAGCCCAATTTAAGAGGAACCATGTCTGGGAACTAGTGCCTAAACTTGAACGCAAATCCATCATAGATACTAAGTGGGTTTTTAGGAATAAGTTGAATGATCAAGGAGAAATAGTCAGAAACAAAGCCCGCTTAGTAGCAAAGGGTTTCAGCCAAGTAGATGGATTAGACTACGATGAAACATATGCCCCAGTAGCCAGACTTGAGTCCATTAGAATGTTATTAGCCTTTGCATCCCATAAAGGATTCAAATTATATCAAATGGATGTAAAGTCAACCTTTTTAAATGGATTCATTAAAGAAGAAGTTTATGTAGGACAACCCCCAGGGTTTGAGGACCTAGACAAACCTAACTACGTTTACAAACTAACTAAAGCACTATATGGGTTAAAACAAGCACCTAGGGCGTGGTATGAACGATTATCAACTTACTTAACTTCTAAAGAATTTAAACAAGGCCAAATTGACTCAACTTTATTTATTAAAACCCTAGGAAAAGATATATTTGTTGCCCAAATTTACGTAGATGACATAATCTTTGGATCCACCAACACCAACTTCCTAAAAGAATTTGTCAAGATAATGGAAGAAGAATTTGAAATGAGCTTAGTTGGTGAGCTTACCTTTTTCCTAGGCTTACAAATTAAACAAACTAGGGATGGTAACTACGTTCATCAATTCAAATATGCTAAAGAGTTAATAAAGAAATTTAAAATGGATAACTCTAAAAGCATAAGTACCCCCATGGCCACTAATGTAAAAATAGATAGTGACCCTGATGGTAAACCAGTGGACCTTAAACTCTATAGGAGTATGATAGGTAGCCTACTGTACCTTACAGCCAGCAGACCTGATATCCTCTTTGCTGTAGAGATGTGTGCTAGATACCAAACCTGTGCTAAGGAAACACACTTAGCAGCCCTAAAAAGAATTCTAAGATATGTAAAGGGCACCCTAAATGTAGAGATTTGGTATCCTAGGACCTCAACTTTTGATTTAACAGGATACACAGATTCTGACTATGCAGGCTGTAAATTAGATAGAAAGAGCACAAGTGGAAGCTGCCAACTGTTAGGTCAGAGTCTAGTTAGTTGGTGCAGTAGAAAACAACACTGTGTAGCTCTATCCATAACTGAAGCTGAGTATGTGGCCTTAGGAGAGTGTGTTGCTCAACTTTTATGGATGATGCACACACTTAAGGACTTCCAGCTCAACTACACCCAAACCCAAGTATTTATTGACAATATAAGTTCAATTAATTTAACTAAGAATCCAATCCAACACTCCAGAACCAAACATATAGAAGTCAAACATCATTTTGTAAGAGACCATGTAACCAGGGGTGAAATAGTACTTAAGTACATTGACTCTAAATCTAACCTAGCTGACATATTCACAAAACCCTTACCTGAATCTGAGTTCAGCTCACTAAGAAGGCAGTTAGGATTGTGCTCTGTAGAATAGATTAATTTTTCTCTTGGTTTAAAATTTTTTTCTAAAAATTGAATTTGAAAAACTGTTTTACCTAATTTCAAAATCAGTTTTCATTTTTCGACTTAGTCTTATTCTTATTTCAAAACTACCCCCTTTAAAAAAATTAGGGCTTTTTCGAAAATGGACTTAGCCTAGGCCCTAACCCTAGAACTGCATGCACCTATAGACTTAGAAGCCAGCATCTCACAAGCACCTTAGGGTACTTTTGAATGATAACCTAGAAAGGGTTGAGATGCTTAGGTCTTTGCCTTAATTCAAGATGCTTTAAGTCAGTGCATCTGCAGTAATTGGGGCACTAAATACAATTTACATAGCAATCAAGTTAAGTGTCAAGTTTAGAAAATCTAACTTGAACAGAAACACTTAACTTGACTAACCCTAGCAAAAACTACTGTTTCTAACAGTTAGTAAGTAGCTAATTGGGTTAGACAGGTCCCTACAAGAGAAAATTGACTGATTTAGTTTAAGTCTAATTATGAATTGATTCAGTACAGCAAAATCTTATTTATTCCTTTATGCAATCATATTTCTGCTATAGTTATCTTATTTTGATATATGGCAAAGGGGGAGAGATAGGAAAGGAAAGAGAAAATTTTACTTATTAAATTTCAAAATTTTTCCTTTATTCAAAAAGGTTTCAAAAATTTACTTATCTTTCAAAAGCTTTCACTTATCCTTTATTCAAAAGCTTAAAACTTTTCGAAGATTTACTAAAGTACTTAAGTTCTTAAAACTTTCAAAATTTTGCCTAAGTACTCTAGTTTCTTAAGTTCTTAAAACTTTCTTTGCCTAAGTACTCTAATTTCTTAAGTTCTTAAAGCTTTCAAAATTCTGCCTGAGTACTCTAACTTCAAAATTTTTACTCAAGTTTTCAAAATTTTACTAAGTACTTTAGCCTTTTAAAAGTTTCTTACTTAGGCTTAATGTCAAAATTTTTTAAGTACTTTAAAGCTTAAGTTTTTCAAAACCATAACTCTTACTTAAGCTAACATTTTCAAAACTCTTGAGTACTTTAAAACTTAAAACTTTAAATTTTTTAAAGTACTCTAATTATGCTTTAAAAACTCTCTTATGTACTTATAACATAAGTTGTTGAAAGATTTTCAAGACCTAAAACTTAAGTCTTCAAGTACAAGTAAAGTTTTTTTTCCACGAATTTTTGAAAAATCTAGGGGGAGATTCCTTCCAGGGGGAGGGAACAAAAGTTAAAACTTTTTCATGTTTTGCTTAGACTTAACTTTTTGAACTAGGGTTGCCATAAATCAAAAAGGGGGAGATTGTTGGTGCAAAATGCACCAAAGTCAAACCTGTGTTTTGATAATGACAACATAGGTCAAAAGTTAAGTCTTTCTTGTTTTCTAACAAGTTAATCTAGTGTGCAGGAAAAGCCCTAGCGAAGGACTTCTAGGCACTGGCGAAGGAATGCCAGGAAAATAAGCCCTAGCGAAGGACTGTTAGGCACTGGCGAAGGAATGCCAGAGTCAAAAGCCCTAGCAAAGGACTGCTAGGCGCCAGGCGAAGGACAGTCTGGGACTGAAGCCCTAGCGAAGGAATGCTAGGCACCGAGCGAAGGGCAGCTCGGTATCCAAGACCTGACAAAGGACCGTCAGGCAAAAGTCCAACCAAAGGAACGGTTGGCATCAGATAAATTCTCCCGAGAGGAGTAGGTGAGGACGCGTTCCCCGTCGAGGGAACAGTAGGCGTCGGTTCGACCTAGGGCTCCATTTTGGAGACCAAAGTCAGAACCAAGACAGCTAAGGCTGTATAAAATAATAATATAATTACTATTTGGACTAACCCTGGATGCAGGATTGAAGGACTGAGTATCTGCAGCTCAGAGAGACTCAAAGGAGTGAGACAGAAGCTGAGCAGGGCGCCCCGGATGATCCGGGCGCCCCCAAGGTCAACCCAAGTCTGCAAGAAGTGAAAACACACCTCAACGCGCCTCGACAGCTACATTCGGGGCGCCCCGGATGCTCCGGGCGCCCCGCCTGTCGCGGGCGCCCCGCCTGTCGCGGGCGCCCGCCGCGGGCGCCCCGCCTGTCGCGGGCGCCCGCCTGTCGCGGGCGCCCCGCCTGTCGCGGGCGCCCCGCCTATCGCGGGCGCCCCCACTGCCAGCTGCCGAAGCGCGCCCTTGCGAAGCCGAGAAGATAAAGCTTTGACCGGTCAATACGGGCGGCCCGAGCGCTCCGGGCACCCCGGTCAAAGCGGATCTAGAGGATCAGATGCGACCGAGAGCTCTGCGGATCAGAGGCCACGTGGGGGGCACCCCCGACGACCCGGGTGCCCCCAGGCCCTATATAAAGGGCCCTCGACCAAGGCTTCAAAGCAACAATTCTCTCAACGCCTCAACGCTCTTCTACGCTCGTGCCTTGCTCCAGAAACACTCCAACTCGAGCCGACGACGTCCTGCTGCCCCGAAAAAGTTAATACACTCCGGACGTCGGTAACGAAGAGAGCAATTCTTTATTATTATTTTCGTGCACTTACTTTGTAACTAAATTCTGTAACTATTATTGCGCTTCATATAGAATTGCTCAAAGTAAATGGTCAACGACCATGGGCCTTGGAGTAGGAGTCGACATAGGCTCCGAACCAAGTAAAATCGACTGTGTCTTTGTGTTGTGTTTATTTTTACTTCCGTTGTGCAATTGCTCTTTACGAAAGTCCGAACGATTTCCGATATTCACCCCCCTCTATCGGTTTTCACGATCCAACATGCTCCTCTCCTAGGTATGCATACTTCAAATGGCCTGGTAGTGGCTTCAGTTCACTCTGGTCTTCCTCAGTAGAAATAGGTGATCCTTGGGGCTCTGTGCAATCCCCTACACCTAGAAAATCCTCTCCAGCTGAAAATGCATCTGAAATATCTTCTGAAAAATCCTCAGTCTCAGCAGTACATATTCTCTCAGCCTCCTCTGAATAAATATCTCCTCCCGAAAAATTAGACAAAAATCCCTCAGCCTCTAACTCTGTATCCTCCAACTCTTCAAGAATATCCATGCTCATAATGGAGTGATCCTCTCTCGGATGCTTCATAGCATCGAAAAGGATAAACTGAACAACCGTGTCTCCAATCTCCATGGAAAGTGTACCAGCATATACATCTATCTTGGTTCTAGCAGTCTTCAGAAATAGTCTTCCTAAAATAAGTGGAGAATGGTGTGCAAGATAATCTCCCTCCATATCTAAGATGTAAAAATCTGCAGGAAATATTAGCTCCTTTACCTTCACCAAAACATCTTCAATCATACTAGCTGGGTGGGTCTGGCTCCTGTCTGCTAGCTATATCACCACACCAGTGGGCTGTAAAGGGCCTATGCCAAGCATCTGGAAGACTGACCTGTGCATCACATTAATGGAAGCACCTAAATCAAGCATGGCATCATGGAATGTGGTGCTTCCTATCTCACAAGAAACAGTAAATACTCCAGGGTCTTCACACTTCTGAGGTATGACATGTATAAGTGCTGAAATATTTTTTCCCAAAGCTGACCAACTCATTTCCCTTAAGTTTCTTTTTGTGAACACAAAGATCTTTCAAAAACTTGGCATACTTAGGGATCTGTTTAATCATGGTCAACAAAGGTACATTGATCTCTACTTTACTGAAAAGTTCCACTAGCTCATTGTATTCCTTGGCTTTCTCCTCCTCCACTTGTCTTTTGGCTTGTGTTTTCCGCTGTGGAAAGGGTAAGGGAACCCTCAATTCATCTTCTTTGGCCGGAAGTGGAGGGGCTGATTTCTGGGTTGTTGTCCCATGCGAAGGAGCTGCTGTAAAATCAATCTCGGCACTGATTTCTCCTTCGTTTTCCACCAAAATTGCAGGATTACATGAAGAAGGAGTTGGGCACGGACTAGGGGTGGAACCAACTGATTTTGAAGTCGTTTTAGGGCTGATTTGAGCTGGAAATGGAGGTGCTGCCCTGTTTTCAGATATTTCAACTCTTGGACCATTTTGAGATGATGTAACCTTCCCACTTCTCAAAGTAATAGCGCTAACATTTCCCTTTGGATTTGGAACAGCTTGGGAAGGTAGTTGGCTTGATCCTTGAGCTTTAATTTGATTTATCTCACTAGCCAAATGTCCCATTTGCCTTTCGAGGTTTTGTAAAGCTCCCAAGATGTTACCCTGCTGTGATTGTTGGACTTGTGGCTGTTGGGGCTGATTGGAGGGCTGAAATTGTTGTTGAATGGGCTGATAAATAGGCTGGAATGTTGGTTGAATTTGCTGAGAATTATAGCCTTGAAAATTCTGATTTTGAAGTGAAAGTAGTTGTGGTGGAGATGGAAATTGATTGGGCTGAATTCCTTGATTTTGTGGCTAAAAACTTTGATTCCAAGGCTGGAAATTTTGCTGCGGTTGTTAGATTTGCTGCTGTAAAGATTGATATTGCTGTGGATAATTCAAATTCCCCCGGAAACCTTGTTGATTCCCTTGAAACGGTTGCTGAAAATTCTGAAATATTGGCTGGAAATGCTGATTTTGGGGCTGAATTTGCAGATTTTGGGACTGAGGTTGATGTGGCTGCTGGAAAGATTGCTGTGGTGGCTGGAATTGTGGTTCCTGCGGGTTCTGATGGTAAAAAGAATTCTCGTACCTCAGATTTGGATGATCCCTCCAACCGGGGTTATAAGTAGAGAAGAAAGGGTTGTTTCTTGCTTGAAATTGTCCCCTAACCAATGCCGCTAGTGACTCATCTTGTTGGAGGTTGGGACATGAATCTGAATTGTGTTCTTGGCTAGCGCAAATGCCACATACACTCATCACTTGGCTTGATTGTGGAGGTACTGAAGGAGTTGAATTTTGCCTTGCAATATTTAGTTCAATTTGCTTAACCGCTGATGTGAGCTCTATCAATGCATTCTTAACCTCCTTCTGATCAGTAGGAACTACCTGAACTTTACCCACTCCTCTGGTGGTTAATGCTCTGCTTCCAAATTGTTGTGAGTTCTCAGCCATATTAGAAATGAGCTCCCTAGCTTGATCTGGCGTTTTGTTCACTAGGGCTCCTCCAGCTGCAGCATCTATCATAATTCTGTCTATCTGCAACAATCCCTCATAAAAATACTGAATCAGAAGCTGCTCGCTGATCTGATGCTGGGGGCAACTAGAACACAGTTTGTTGAATCGCTCCCAATAATCATAAAGTGTCTCCCCCACTACTTGCTGAATACCACAAATGCTTTTTCTGATTATTGCTGTTCTGGAGGCCAGGAAATATTTTTCCAAAATGCTTTCTTCATAGAAATCCAACTAGACACGTGCCCAGTGGGTAAGTAGTAAAACCAATCTTTGGCTGCTCCTGTCAGTGTGAAGGGAAAAGCTCTCAGCTTAATATCTTCTTCTGAAATGCCCTGAGGCTTCATAGTGGAGCAGACTACGTGAAACTCATGCAGGTGTCTATTTGGATCTTCTCCAGATAATCCTTGAAACTTGGGCAGCAAATGGATGAGTCCAGATCTAAGCTCAAAATCTCCAGCTAGCTCTGGATAAGCAATGCTGGAATACTGAAATGTAGCATCTGGTGCTGCAAGTTCCTTCATAGTCTTCTGGTGGTCTGCCATGATACTGCCTAAATGAGTGAGAATAGTCTGAAGAGGAGGAATATCACTAGTCTCTGAAAGTATGCCTTGACTCCTCATTGCTCTGAAAGTTCTCTCAATCTCAGGGTCAAATTTTTCAAGATCACCACCTGTAGACCTGGTCATAAAACCAAAAATAAATCGCAGTAAAAGTAGATAAAAAGATGAAACAAATAAAATCAGATCACCAGATATAGCAGTAAGCACAAAAATAAATCAAGAAAGATGTGAAATAAGTGTACAAGCAAAAATCAAACAAATCAACTAGTTGCTTCCCCGGCAACGGCGCCAAAAATTTTAATGACCGCTAACTAGGTGTCACAAATGTGGGTCTCAAAATTTAGATGTGTGAAAAGCTGGAAACCCTTTTTGCAATCAAAGTATGAAAACGTAGTAAAGGGACCACAGGTCGTGTTTTTCCTAGGGCTAGTTGATGTTGTGTGATTCGAGCTTGTATTTATGTGTCGTTGGTATTTTTTTGGGTTTCAAATGGAATTTAGGTTTTGGGTTGCAATTTGGAAATGAAAATGAAATGAGAAGAAAAGAACTTTAACCAAAAGAACTAAACAAGTGGTGGAAACTAAGGAACTTAGCCAATAGAAAACTTAATCTACCAAGGCAGCTAAGATGAAATTAAGAGGAAAACAAAAGTGATATAAAATGCAAATCAAATGCTGAGCAAATGCATAAAAGCTGGGCTGGAATTTTCTAAAGGAAACTAACTTGAAAACTTGTTGGCTACGAAATTTAGTAACCAAACATTCAACAAACTCAACACAACTAGCTACAACTTCCTAAAGCAAACAAATGCAGATAAAATTCAGAAATGCTGCATGCTATACTTATTGATTTCAAACACAATCATATACCAAAAAGCAAGTTAATTCCGGATGCAAAACAGGTCCAAAACAGTGTGGCACGCAGGGGAAACCCTTTGTGCCAAAAACTAACACTAATTTCGAAAATGGTAAACTATCAACTCAGATTTTTAAACTGATCGATTCAATTTGGAAATAAGGCTATTAGGGAAGAACTATGCAAGACTAAGTGAAGGAATTAAGAGCTGAAACCAGAAATTCGGGAACACAAAAATGCAGAAATTGAATGTGCAGGAAAGCATGACTGAAATGCAGAAATTCAGGAACAGAATTTGCATTCTACACCAAGCAAAGCGACTGATTACAATGGCCGGAAGCTAAACGTTTAGAAGATCAAATTCACCTACAGACTAAATGCATTACACATTGAGAATTTCAGAAAATCACTGAATTGCAGAAATAGTTGATACTCAAGCTGAAAACAGGGATACCACTGATACGCAACAGTGAATTACGAAATAAATTGAAATTAGAACCGATTGTGCAACAAACAAACTCCCTAACTACTTAACTTGAAGATTGAAACCTAGTTTACGCTGGCACAGTTCAGAAGTTGAAACTGAAGTAGCTGATACGAAAGACAGTAATAGAAAGTTGCGGTAGAAATGAAATTACAGCTAAAACAAAGAAATTAACTACGAAACTACTCCTCAATTCCTTCCCGAGCTCAAAACCTCCTTGTTCGTCACGCAAGGGCAAGCCAAGAACCCCTTCAGCTCTGCAAATCACTGGAAAACAGCTTCAATCGATCAACTCTGCTCAATCTGCATCAACTAGGAAAATCCAATCCAATCTCCTCGATCTCAATGGATGGGATTGCGATGATGATTTGAGGACGCTCTGAGCTCACCTGAGGACCCCTACAGACGGCTCAGATGATCGGAAATGGCTGGCGGAAGAGATGCAAGTGACTGGATTGCAGAACTGCCGAAACCCACAAACAGCCCTGTTCCGGCGCAAATTCGAGCTGAATTTTCCAAAGAAGCTTCCTCTAATGATTCAAATCTTGATCAAAGGTTAAGATTGAGGTGGTCACGCCTTCAACTAAGGA
Organism: Boesenbergia rotunda; assembly: GCA_024364735.1. Lineage (NCBI taxonomy): Eukaryota > Viridiplantae > Streptophyta > Magnoliopsida > Zingiberales > Zingiberaceae > Boesenbergia > Boesenbergia rotunda. The sequence goes on along the minus strand of JAGFNQ010000001.1, from coordinate 65,700 downwards.
AAATTGCAAGAAAAATGAAGAAAACGCGAAAACGATGAACTGTTGCGGTGAAGACGCGACGAGGAGGAGCTGTGGCTAATTTTTGATTAAATAGTTAGCAATGGATGGCCCAGATTTCTTTAACTCAATCCAACGGCTGATCTTCATCCGATTTGATCCAAACTTTCCAGATGTTGATCAAGGGTCAGGATCTACCTCGCAGTAGCTCGGATCCTCCAGATTTGCAACGGATGGCTCGGATCAACCTGATCTTTGAATGGACGCTCTAGATCCCTCTGAGCTCGATCCAACGGTCGAATGATCTCTGAATTGGATGAAACCTTCAGATCTGGATCAAAGTGCTTGATTAACCCTAACCCTAGCTCGGATTGCCTCAGATGGTCCCAGATGGCTCAGATCTAGCCGCTTTTGAATCGGACGGCCCAGATTAATTCGAAGCTTGATAACTCGATCCGGGTCCACTTCCGACTCAAGTTTGACCCAGTATGCCCTAGGTCCATGATCCATTCATGCCTACAAAAATAGATCAAAAATTTAGTGGCCAAATAATCCAAATGTGTACAAATTTGCAATTAAGTCCAAAATAAAAGTAAGTTCTAGAACCTAGGATAAATTCACAATTAAGCAAGTAAAACATAGGTCAAACATGGATTTTAGTAACTAAAATAATCAACAAAATAGCACTTATCAACACCGAAGACCTGGTGTGTGAATCTGGGCAATAAGTCCTGGTCGCGGACTGGGCACGAAGACCTGATCTGGGGGATTGGGCAAAAGTCTAACCGGAGGAGCCGGTTGGCAAAAAGGTAAACTCTCCTGAGAGGAGTAGGTGAGGGCGCGTTCCCCGTAGGAGGGAACATTAGGCGTCGGTTCGACCTAGGGTTCCATTTCAGAAGCCCAAAGTCAGAACCAAGGTAGCTCAGGCTGTTAATAATGCTTAAATTCATATAATTTATATGTTATTTGTGTTTTGGAACTAACCCTGGTTGCAGGAACAAAGGGATAGAGGTTTCTACTCCCAGGCGCCTCAATGAAGGCAGGTGCTTGTTTGATCAGGCGCCTGTGTTGATACAGGCGCCCCAGACAGGGTTGATTCCAAGCCACTCGAAGCAAGATGTCACATCATCAAGTGAGGCGCATGTGTTCATACAGGCGCCCCAATCAGCTCAGGCACCCCAGTTGAGGGGATAAGCGCTGGCCAAGTCTGTGGATTGAGTTTCACGCAGAATGGGCCACGTGTCAGGCGCCCCCTTCAACACAGGCACCCCAGCGACTAGTATAAATAGGGGTTCACCCCCTTGGCTTCAAAGATAACTTCTTTTTACGCATTCTTTCAAGCGCTCTGCTCCAAACGCTCCGTGCTCAAGACTCAAGCGCCAACGATGACCCGCGGCTCTGACATTCTAATCTTCCGGTCGTCGGTATAATTTTCGTTTAAGTGTTGTATTTTAAATTCTATATTTGTACTCAAGTTGTAACAATTTTACGCAATATAGAATTGCCCATCGTAAATGGTCAAGGACCGTGAGCCTTGGAGTAGGAGCCGACTGCGACTCCGAACCAAGTAAAAACAAACATGTTAACGTTGTTTTACTTTTCCGCTGCGCAATTACTCTAAGTTTTTTTGAAAAATTATCGATCGATATTCACCCCCCTCTCTATCGATTCAAACCGATCCCACAACTTACACGTGAAGCACTTGCCTCTCGGCTTCTTTACGCCAGTACAAGGTCCCTGCGATCCTGCTGCCTTCTTGGACCCACCTTGTTTCTTCTTCTTCTTGCCTTTCAGCACAAAAGTAGAAACCTTCTGAGTAACCAAGGCCTGAGAACTCTGAGGAAAAAGTCCCTCTGCCGCCTGGAGTTCTCCTAGCAGTTCTCCCAACGTATACTCATGCTTGTTCATGTTGTAGTTGAGCCGGAATTGCTCAAAACTCCTTAGCAGAGACTGGAATATTATATCGACCTAGGTTTCCCCGTCGATCTGTGCTCCAAGTACCTCAATCTCATTGAGGTGGACCATCATCTTAAGGACATGATCTCTTACAAGTGTCCCTTCGACCATGGTAGTCGTCAACAAGTTCTTCATCGCAACCTGCCTAGCGGCCCGACCCTGGTGCCCGAAGAGCTCCTTGAGGTTCTGCATCATATCATAAGCAGTGGGCATGACCTGATGCTGATGTTGCAATACATTCGACATAGATGCCAGAATGTAGCACCGTGCCATCTCATCTGCCTTGACCCACTTCTTATAGCGCTCCCTTTGCTCTTCACCAGAGTTCTCGCCAGGCTTTTTAGGACACTCCTCAAAGAGTACATATTTGTACTCTTCAGCAGTAAGGATAATGTCTAGGTTTCTTTTCTAGTTTATATAGTTGGTGCCAGTAAGTTTGTTCTCCTTAAGTATGGTCGCTGGTGGGTTAAAGGACATTTTGAAACTACCTGAGAATCAGAACAATCACAACTTTAGACTTCGAAAATAAATTGATTCCTCAAACAATAAATTTCGAAATCAACCAATACCTCAAAACACTAAGAAATTCGCATGCCACAATGGTGTGGACGTATACGACTTTCTACATTCGTAAGAGGAGATTTTACCCATTAATTTTATTATCTTGTCAACCTAACTTTTTGACAAATAAAATTAATAGTTGGTTCACTTCGACCCTACAAATAATAGCAGTGACTCCGATGGGGAGGATACTATTATTTGCATCTAAGTGTTCACCATTACATGACACTAAGAAAATTATTTTCGATTATGTGTCGTCCGATGGGGAAGTACACACGTTCTTCAATAATTTTCTATAATCTTTTCTGACCCAGTGATTCGCAGAACAAGCCCATTCGATGGGGAGGAAGGCACTCAGAGCCGACGCACAGACTTGTTCGCATCACTTGTCAGATTGTAATGGAGGCCACGGGACCCTTAAGGTTCCTCTCCCACTTAGTTATTTAATGTGAGGAATTTTCATGCACACACACAACAAGCACATAACCAAAGCACAAATAAGAAAAATCCTAGATTTTCCAACTTTCATGGTCGTGGTCTCCAATGCGCCTCTAGTCGTGTCGTAACCTCGTCTGCTCCTCCCTACACCATGCGCAAGCCACCATTGAAGGGATCTCCGAGCCGAGATGACTAGCTAATTATTTACATCCATCGATCCTATACTCCACGAAGGAGTGTATATAATATCTAGATCGAAAGCAAATAAAAAGCTCGACTAAATACGTGTCATATTTAATTACAAAAATTAAATAACTATCTAGCCTCGTCAACCCGAGGATTTAATTAATTACAAAAATTGCACAACCAATCACATACAACTATTATTTTGGCCATGATAAGTTGGAATCTAGTGTCTGCAACAAAGAGTTAGCCTACGCACATCCACATATCATCCAGCAAAAATAAAATATATGATAATGTGCAAAAGAGTAACCAAATCCTAAACATATAAAATCGGAAACCTCAGCTCTGATACCAATTGATGGGTATGGCTTTGCGGGTTTCCTAAGTGAATACTTGGTCATCCTTGAGAGACCTCTCCATATTTACGGATTAAAAATTAATCCGAATGGAGACCCATCTCCCAAACGACCATCTCGTCATCGTATCAATCGATTCGAATTACAACTTAGCCAATTTCAAAGATCGAGCCTTGTAATTCGCCTAACCAATCGACCGTGAAAAAGACAATGAGTGGATCGCCGATTTTTGCATTTATTATTGGGGTTTAATAATTAATTATTAACAATGATTAACAAATAATTAAGAATATAATAATTAATTAACATGCCACATAAAATGATAAGACAAAAGAGAGAGCCAAGAGAGAAATATACCTCTCTTTACCTCGTTGTCTTCTACCTTATGTCCCTTCCCTCTTGGACTTCATGTGGGCGACGAGCTACCAAGAACCGGAATCACCAAGGGGCTCCAATTGATCGCTTCTTCTCGCCTAGGAAAACCCTAGCCCTAGGGTTTGCTACCGCCGGCCACTTCCCCTCTAATCCTTGCGTCGCCGACCTCCAATGGCTCCCAAGCCCGCAGGCCACAAGGGAAGCTCCAAGGGGAAGATGAAGAAGAAGAAGAAAGGAGAGAAGAGACTCCTTTCTAACCCAAAACCGGACGGAAACTCCCTTCCTCCTCTTGTGCTTGTGGCGCTGCCGGCCAACCCCATGCGCCGCCTCCTACCAGGCGCCGACCCCTTCTACCTCCTCGCTGCACACTACAAAAGGGAGAGGAGATCCCCCTTTGTCTAGTAGAGGCTAGCCACCAAGTGGTTGAGAGGAAGAGAAGAAAGAAAGAAGAAGAGAGATCTCTTCTTCCTTGTCGTGACCTAGGAGAGAGAAGGGAGAGAAGGAGAGGTTGTATGATCAATTGGATTAGCCTTGGTTTCATGATTCTATGGGGTATATATAGGGTTAAGGTAGGGACCATGAGGAGGAGTTGGGTCTTGGCCCGCTAATGGATCCAAATCCGATCCATTAATGATGATCCATTCCATTAAAGGATTTCCATTGAACTTCCTCACCAACCCCCATATTTTCATATGGGCTCCAACTATTATAAGTACATCCATCTCCCCGTGTTTAAGATATCAAATGTCCGTCGATTAATTTAAATTACTAACAATTTTAATTAATCAACTTCTAACTCCTTAACTAGTACCACTAAACCTTATCATCATGTTGGATCAAATCCACCTGCAAGGTTTAACATGATGAACCTTATGAGCTCATTAAGGGGGCATCATCATCCTGACTCACCAGGACACGAATTCTGTCAATAATCAATGACACACCATGTAATTAATATTATTTTCCAACTTACCGGGTCTATCAATCTAGCAGAATAAATCTCGCTCATTGGTAAATCAAAGAAATAAAATACTAAATACACGTGCCCGTTATTATATCGGGATTTAGAGATTGTACTCCATAATAATTTGAGGTTCGATCCAATTATTAAGTTAGTACAAATTGGATCACCTCTATTTTGGTCCTGCTCAATGCACACAAAGTGTAATTCTATGGTCAAGATAAACCACACCTAATTACACTACAACCATCTTGATGGTTTGTCCAACTCCATCTCGGTTGTGAGCCTCTACTTATACTATGCAAGGGACTGATAACATGATCTTCTGTGTGTCACCACACAACATGTTATCTACAATGCAAAGTATCAGATTGTTATGCATATACTAATGTAAATATGCAACTGTGTTTTCGTGATTCTCTTTCAAAATGTGGATGTTTTATATAAAAGGACAAGTCTTTTAGTATACATTCTAACAGTCCGACCCAAACAATTTTTCAACTCTAGCCTGTTTGCTCTAATGTGGATCTGCACTTTGATCGTCAATAGTCCTTTTATGACAACTAAGTTCATGAACACTTTTTCGTTAGAACTTCCATTGCAATCACTTTGAACTATTTCCTTCTTATTTGGGAATGTGTTTTCAAAGAATATTGCATTCCGAGATTCTATGGTTGTTTCAACATAAATATAAGGAATATCTGACTTGTGAACTATGAAACGATATGCACTATTGTTATGGGCCTATCCGACAAATATCACATCAAACATTTTAGGTTTGATCTTTATATACTTTGGCTTCGGGACTTTGACCTTTGCCAAGTACCTTCACACTTTCAAATATTTGTATGATGGCTTGCGACCTTTCCTAGTTTGTATGTCATTTTATCATTTTTTGTGAGGGATTTTATTAAGAATGTGATTTGCCGATAATATAGATTCCCCCCACAAGTTTTGGGGTAAGCTTGAATTTATCACCATGACATTCATCATTTCCTTTAGTGTTCGATTTTTTTTACATTTGGCAACACCATTTGATTGAGGCAAGTATAGCACCATTGTCTGATGGATAATGCCAAATTCTGAACAAAACTTATCAAACAATGCACCATTTTCTCTACCTTTATCGCTATGAATTATTTTAATTCGTTTATTAAGTTGATTCTCAACTTTTATTTTATAGGTTCTGAAAGCATTTAAGGCTTCATCTTTACTTCTTAAAAGAAAGATATAACAGAACCTCGTGCAGTCATCAATAAAAGTATGATGTTGAGGGTGAGGTTAGTGAGAGAAGCTCCAACTTCTCTTTAGGATTCTTGTTGCTCCGGTGGTGGAAATGTGTGGCGGGCATCTTCTCCGATGACTTGTGGTGGTTCTCTTCCACCTCATGGTAGTGGGAGAAGCTTGGTCATGCTTTCAGTGGCCTTCACCGGAGTAGGGGCTACTATGAAGAGTTAAAGCTGCTGTTCAGAGGGTAGAAGGCAAGGAAGAAGGCCCAAACAAGTTGCTATAGGTGCAAAAGTAAGGTTTCATGGTGTTTTGGAGGTTTCCGGCAGCTTTCTTGGGTTTCCGGGGGGGGGTTTCAGGCTACTCCGGCCATCTTCTCCGGCCAGGGGCAGCTGAGGGCCTTCCCCCACTCAGTGGCCACGTGGCTGGCTGAGCTTGGGCGGTAATCCACAAAGGGGAAGAGAGTTGCATGTCTCCAAGCCTTGTGCTCTCTCATTGGGTGACTTGGGTGGCTACTCTTCTCGCATTGGCTGTGTTAGGTGGCTGTTGCATTCCCTAAGCACAGCTGGACTTCACATCCAACCACGGCCAAGAAGAAGAAGAATTTGAAGGTTTCCTCTAGTCAAAAGGCTCCTAATGAGGTGGCAAGTGAAGATGAGGTGGCAGAACATGTGTCCAAAGGTGATGGGATGACTCAGCTGGCTGTTGATGACTTAGACGACACAAATCAACAAGTTCCTTTGGGGGAAACTGATATGGAGGTGCCAAATTTGCCCAAGAAGCAAGATGCACAAAATGAAAAGAAAACTCAAGAAGGGAATGACCAAGAAGATGGCCGGAATCAAGAAAGAAATCTGGCAAAGCAAGGGGAGGTTCCGGCTGCAAACAATGGTCCGGCTGCTGTGGGAGTTGATGGACATCCTACTGCGAATAGGGCTAAACGGGACAAGGTTAACAATCAAAAACAGAGCTGGGAGGGGCTGTTCAAGGACAACAGAAAGACAAAACAAGCTATGAAGCTAGATCAATATGAATCCAAAGGTGAAAGACTTGTCTTCGGGTATGATGACATAGAAGAGATGGAGGAGACCATGGGGTCATTGCCTTGTTGGATGCTTTATGGGGCCACATCTTGGAAGAGATAGTGTTAGATTGATTGCAAACCTTTGGAGGGTTCCCTATAAGTTTTTCATGCATAAAAGTGGATGAATAGTCTATAGATTTGAAACAAAGAAGGACATGGAGAGTGTGCTACAAAGAGGAATATACTTTGCTTATGGAGTTCCTATTTTTCTCAAGACCATGTCACGATGTTTCTTGTTTGATGAAGATTGTAGGCTTGTGCCGGCGTGGATACAAATACATGGGTTTCCTCCAGATTGTTGGTCTTAAAAGATTTTGAGTATGATCGGATCGGAAGTGGGGAAACCGCTCTATATGGACAAATTGACGCGCACAAGGGAGAGGTTGGAATATGATAGGCTTATGGTTAAAGTCCCGGCCTTCGGTGAGAGAGTCATGGAGGTGCCAATCATGCTGCCCATGGGAGCACAAATCAACCTTAAGATTGTATATGAGATGTCTGTAGAGTTTTGCGGTGTATGTAAAAAGATTGGTCATCAAAGTGGGTGTTGTGGTGATGATCCCGCCGGAACTAGGCAACAATATCCTTATTCAAATGGCCGGCCAAATCAACAAAATTTGAGGGTGAGGTCACAATCTACAAGGGGTCGTGGTAGAAGTAGAAGGAGTACTCGAGGAAGGCGACAATGGAGGCCGAGGCAACAAGAGGATGCTCAACCACAAATACTGAATGAAGAACATAATCATGAGCAACAAAGTGGACATCAACAAGTACCAAATAATGCAACCCAAGTTGATCAACATTCCATGGCAATGGTCCTTCATAGCCCCAGTCCCATAGAGGAGGATCGGTCGGAGATGTTTGGTCATGATGGTGGGGGATTGCCGAGCTCTACTATGCCAATTTGACAACAAAATGTGGCCTCGGAGGGGGTAAAGGAGAAGGGTACAACAACTAGGGGTGAGGGCTCTCCTTCTTTGGGAGGGCCTTCTTTCCATCAAGGTGAGATATCGAATCAAGGAACACGGAGGGGAAGACAAAATGCACGAAATACATGGGTGCGAGCACCCCGCAATGGTGTACAATGAATATAGCATCTTGGAATATTAGGGGCTTTCATAAGTCCCTAAAACAGGGAGGTATTCAACACCTTTTAAGGAGTAACGAGATACGGGTCTTAGCTCTTTTGGAGACAAAGTTGAAGGAGGAGTCACTTATGCAAATCTTACAAAGGAAATTTTCAGGTATGGGTTATGTGCATAACTTCAATACTTCTAACCATAGGTGCATAGTACTTCTATGGGATATGCAGAGAACGGAGGTGGAGTTCATTCGTATATCGGAGCAACTTATTCATTGCCATGTTCATTGCCGGATTTCGATGATTGGTTTCTTTGTGACTTTTATTTATGGACTTCATTCCGTGGTAGATCGAAGATCCCTATGGGAGGATTTGATTGATATTGGGAAGCTCATGGAAGCAAACTCTAGTGCATGGATGGTTATGGGGGCTAATTCCATTCTATCTATTCATGACAAGAAAGGAGGCTTGCCGATTAATAATTATGAGATGCGGGATCTACAAAGTTTGCACATGTATGTGGCATGGCGGATCTAAGATATATTAGATGTCGTTTTACTTGGACAAAAGTAGAGGTCTCTTGCAAATTAGATAGAGCAATGGTTAACTCACCTTGGCTTCTTAAAGACTTTGATGCGTATGTGGACTTCTTGGTGTCAGGATGCTTATCGGATCACTCTTGTGCCATTGTGCATATATTGCCCAAGGATAGGCCACCTAAGAGAGCTTTGAAATTCTTGAATATGTGGACATTACATGAGGATTACAAGAAGATTGTCGAAGAAGCATGGGCAGCCCCAGTTTTTGGACATGCGCAATACGTCCTAAGATGCAAATTACAACGGTTGAAGGGAAGACTAAGGGAGCTGAACAAAAATTAGTTTATGCAGATTTCGGAGAAAGCAAAGAGGGCAAATGAAGCCTTGGAGGAGGCACAAAGAGTGGGACTTTCGGGTGGTGCTTTCCCTCCCAATTATAGTGACATCCGAAGAAAGGCAACACTACTAGTGGAGGCGGAGAAGCTATTCTACCAACAAAGAGCCAAAAATATATACTTGCGGAGTGCGGACAAATGTACCAAACTTTTTCATAGTGTGGTCAAAAGAAATAACAAACGGAATGCCATCATAACACTCAAGAAATGGAACGGGGAGCAAACCACTAGTTTGGGTGATGTTGCGGAGGAGTTCGTTGATTATTTCCATGGCATTCTTGGACAAGAGGAGGAATGTACCCATATGGACAGCAACTTCATGCTAGGAAGACGCCTAAGTCGAAGCCAAAGTGATGCTTAATCAGCCCGGTTAGTGATGAAGAGATAAAAAAAGGCACTATATGATATTGGGAGTGAAAAAGTCCCCGGTCCGGATGGTTATGGTGCAAAATTCATCACTTCATCATGGGATATAGTGGGAGGAGACTTTATTGCAGCGGTAAAGGAGTTCTTTGAGGAGGGAAAGTTGTTGAGACAATGGAATCATTCTTTGATATCCCTAGTGCCAAAAGGGGATCATGCAGAAAGTGTTGCGGATTATAGACCGATCTCTTGTTGCAATGTCTTCTATAAAGTCATTACTAAGATATTGGCAAACTGACTTTCTAAAGTGATGGATTTCTTACTTGATCCAGCTCAAGTGACATTTGTTCAAGGAAGAAACATTGGGGATAAAGTCCTTCTTACACAAGAACTACTAAGGAAGTATGCAAGGAAAAGAATCTCTCCAAGACGCATGATCAAGGTGGATCTAAAGAAGACTTTTGATATGGTTAATTGGGATTTCTTAATGAATGCTCTGTTGGTTTTGATTTTCCCCAACAATATTGCAAATGGATAAAAGAATGTGTCATAACAACCTCATACTCCATCTCTTTAAATGGGGGTGTCTATGGGTTCTTTAGCGGAAGAAGGGGATTACACCAAGGTGATCCTATTTCTCCTATCCTCTTTGGTTTATGTATCGAAGTGCTATCGAGGAAGATAAAAGTTGCATCCGATCAACCCACTTTTCACTTTCATCCAAGATGCAAGGAAGTTGGTATTAAACATTTGATATATGCGGATGACTTAATGCTATTTGCACGCGCCGATGAATCTTCGATTGGGCTATTGGCGGACTGCTTGGAGGAGTTCGGTGCGGAGGCGGGACTCAAAGCCAATCCTATCAAATCACAAGTTTATATGGCAGGAGTGGACAACAACACACAAAGGGCCGGTTATTGCAAAGAATCGGGTTTCAAGAAGGGTCTTTTCCTTTTAGATACTTGGGCATTCCTTTAGCGACGGAGAAGTTGTGCATTGCTAATTATGGTCCACTCTTGGAGGCAATCACAAGAAGAATGAATGCGTGGCCTAAGAAGACTTTGTCTCGTGCCGGAAGATTGGAATTAGTCAAGATAATACTCCAAGGGGTGAAATGTTATTGGTTATCCATACTCTCTATTCCGATTGGGGTTATTGAGAAGATTAAGACTCTTTGCCGAATGTTTGTGTGGGATTCCAAGTATCCACCTATTGTGTGGGACAAGGTATGCTTGCCAAAGGAAAATGATGGTTTGGGGCTAAGAGACCCATTAATATGAAATGAGGCATTACTTTGTAAGATGCTATGGGAAATCCAAACAAGAAAAGGGTCTTTATGGATAAAATGGGTGCACCAACAATATGTAAAGGGGCTAATTTTTGGGAGTGGGAAGCAAAATTAAGTGATTCTCCATTGATAAAGAGGTTAATAGAGATTAGAGAGAAGATTAGATTGAAATCAAATGGGTTTGGCCAAGCAAACATGAAGCTAATAGAATGGTTTGCATCAAGAAGTGAAAGAGTGGGGAAGACATATGGTTTTCTCAAAACAACTATTGACAAACCACATTGGCTGGGATCATTATGGAGGTCGGAAATCATGCCAAAGCACCGGTTCATTATGTGATTACTTGCACAAAGAAAGTTGCGTACGGCGGATAGAATGGATTTTGTGAAAAACAAACTTTGTTTGATGTGCCGACAAGCGGAGGAGACAATAGATCATCTTTTCTTTGCATGTTCTTATGCTAGTACCTTATGACAAAGGATAAAGCAATGGTTGAGCATAAATTTCAGATTTAAGATGGTAGAAGAGCTTCTCCAAGTAATAGGACAGCGGTACAAAGGAAAGGGAATAATGGTCAAAGCTAAACACCTTGGCGTTTCTAGTGCAATATATCTTATTTGGCGGGCAAGGAACAAATGCAGATTTGAGGGGGCAACAACCAACATAGAGGGTGCTTTTCGGAAGGTCCAAATTCATGTGCACCGGTTCGTGACCTCACCTCTACATAACCTCATGATAGAGTAAGCAAGTGAATGTTACTATGTGTTGTTATACTCCTGTTTTGAGCAGTTTTTTCCTTGATGTTTCTGTGATTTTTGCCCAATATGACATGTTTTGTGAGTGTGTTGTGCCCATGTGTGGGCTGTGATTTATGTGTGATGATGTGCCTGTGTGTGGGCTGTGATTTGTGTGTGATGTGCTGCCCATATGTGGCTGTGATGGTGTGTGAGATGTCGCCCATGTGTGGGCTGTGAAGATGAGTAAGTGATGTGAGCTTTTGATGCACACCCATGTGAAGGGGCTGATCTGATGTGTTTTGTCTCATGTGCTAAGTGAAGGATCTCCCTCACTGCACTTTTTAATATATGAACCATTTTCTTCAAAAAATAAAATACTTTTTATCTTCTCTAGTTTGCATGAATTTTAAGTCATATAGATCACTATATATCAATTCTAGAGGAGTCGTTAACCTTTCGACCGAATGAAAAGATAGTCTCATTATCTTTGCTTCTACACACACTTGACATTTGTGGGTTTCATTAACATTGACGTTTGGTAATAAATTTGACGAGATATTTTAGAGTATTATTATTGACATGTCTAAGTCGATCATGTCATAAATTAAAACACTCAATAACATAGCTGGAAGCTTTTATTTTATTACCATCAAATTCATGGTGTACAACCATTACAACAATTTTGAACAAACACTGTTTTAAGTATCCCTACCTACGAAGATACCATTCTTTGTAAATATAAAGTTGTTTGACTAGAACACTAATCTAAAGTTAACCTTGACAAGTGCTGATCTAGAAACTAGGTTCTTCTTGATATCGGGAATGTAGAACACATCAATGAGTATTAACTCTTTCCCAGACGTCATCTTCAGAACAACTTTCCCGAGTCCAACAATCGACGATGTAGTGGAATTGCCCATATAGAGCTTTCTTCCACTTATCAGAGTATACTTGGAGAACATCGTCTTATCAGAACAGATGTGACGTGTTGCTCTAGTATTGATCCACTACTGTTTTGGGTTGTCCACCACCATGTTGGCTTCAAACACAACCGCAATGAGATCTAGTTCTATGTCATCAGAAGTTGTGACCTAGTTTGCAGCATCCTTCTGACTCTTGATTAGTTTCTTCGAGCGTCTACAATCCTTGGACATGTATCTTGGCTTTCCGCAGTTGTAGCACGAGCCCTTGAATTTCTTGCCTTGAGCATTCTTTTTGGATTGTTTCGGCTTCTTGGCGTTCAGCTCAACTAGGTTAGACATCTCATCGACGACCTGCTTTGTTCCTCTGGAGTCGGATAGCTTTCGATTATCCTCCTCTATTCATAGCATCAGGATCAGGTCTTCAAGCCCCATCTCCTTTTTCTTGTGCTTGAGGTAATTTTTTAAATCCTTCCACGACGGAGAGAGTTTCTCGATTACCACGGCTACTTTGAATGACTCGTTCAGCTTCATGCCTTTGACATCCAGATCATGCAGTATCAGTTGCATGTCTTGGACTTGAGACGTCACGCTCTTGGAATCCACCGTCTTGAAATCCAGAAATTGGCCAACGATGAATTTCTTCAATCCGACGCATTTGATTTTGTATTTCTTTTCTAGTGATTCCTACAGAGATTTTACCATCTCCATTGGACTATACACGTTATACAACGTGTTGTCTAATGCGTTGAGAACGTAGTTGCGACACAGGAAATCTCCTTGCAACCATGCATTGCTTGCAGCCTAACTGTTGGAATCACTTTCCATAGTGGCTGGTGGGTCTTCACGCAAAAACCGTACGAGGTTTTGCATTGTCAAATAAAACATTATCTCCTACTACCATCGTTTGAAGTTGGTTCCGTTGAACTTGTTGGTTTCGTTCGGTTGCGGTTCCTCTCCATATCCTCGGATTAAAATTCTATTGATTAGAACAAATTCGGATGGAAAGAAAACTTTCCGAACGACCTACTTCATCATCGTGCTATTCAATTGAGTGATCGCTTGAACAAACTTGTTGCTCAAGCAATCTAACTCCTTATATCGAATAGCCGCAGAATAGATGATGATTGGATTGTCGGTTCTTGTGTTTATCTTTGGGGTCCATATAAACAATATGAATACAATTGAAAGCATAGCAAGAAATAAAGGTATACTCTTGTTTTACCTCTTGATCTTCTATTGTATTCCTATTCTCTTCTTGGACGTCGTGTGGGTGGCGGTCTTCCAAGAAACCAAGCCACCAAAAGCCACCTTCTTCTTCCTCTTGCTTGCGCCGACCAAGAGAAGGATGCGCCGGCCACAAAAGAGAAAGCCTTTCCTTCTCCTTGCTTGCGCCGACCACCAAAGGAGAGAGCACTCCTTGCGCCGCAAGCTTGTTCTCCTCCCTCTTCCTTGCGCCGACCGAAACCTTCACCAAGTGGTGCACCGCCGGCTACCGCCTCCTTCCCTCCTTGTTGTCGCACGCCTTAGGGAAGAAGAGAAGAAAAGGATGAAGAGAATAAGAAGGAATTATCCCCTTCTCCAAACCCTAGCCGTGAGCTTCCTTCTTCCTTGTTGCCGGCGCCGCCCAACCCTAGGAGAGAGAGAGAGAGAGAGAGAGAGAGGGGGGGGAGAATAGAGAGGCTTAGGTTAATTCTTTTTCACTTTGGTTTCATGACTCATGAGATATTTATAGGCTACAATAGGGACCATGAGGAGGAGTTAGTTTTGGTCTCCTAACGGATCCTAAACCCGACCCATTAATAATAATGCACTCCACTAATGGGTTATTATTGAACTACCGCACCAACTCCATAAAATAATATAGGCTCCTTCTTATTATGTGTACATTTTCTCCCAGTGTTTAAGATATCGCATGTCCATTAATTAATTAAATTATTGACAATTTAATTAATTAATATCTAACTCCATGAGTAGTACCACTCAACTTTATTATCATGTCGGACCAAGTCCACCTTTAGGATTTACATGATAATCTTTATAAGCTCCTCAAGGGGACATCATCATCCTAAATAATTAGGACACGATTTCCTTCTATAATCAACGACACACCATGTAAATAATATTATTTCCTAATTTACCGGGCCTATTGATTGAACGAGAAAATCTGGTCCATTGGTAAATTAAAAAAATAAATATTAAGTACATGTGCACATTATTATATCAGAATTAAGAGCATGTACATCATAATAACAGAGGTCTTGTTCAATTATATAGTCAGTATAAATCGAACAACCTCAAATCGATCCTGCTCAATACACACAAAGTGCACTAGTGTAATTCTATAGTCAAGATAGACTAATACCAAATACACTACAACCATTCCAATGGTTTGTCCAAATCCATCTCGGTTGTGAGCCACTACTTATACTTTACAAGGAACTAATAACATGATCTTCTGTGTGGCATCACACACCATGTTATCTACAATGTAACATAACAGACAATTTGCACACATATAACAAATATAAAATGCAACCATGATCACTGTGATTCTTATTCCAAAATAGATGTTCATACAAAAGTTAGACTTATAGTATACATCCTAACAATCTCCCACTTATTCTAAAAGACTATGCTGCCATCAAGCTGCCATACATCTGATTCCCATCCCCACAACATGCCTATCATAAGCTTTCGTTGGAAGGGCCTTAGTGAAAGGATCTGCCAGGTTATCTGCCGATGCAATCTTGGCGACAACAACTTCTCCTCGCTTTACGATGTCTCATATCAGGTGGTACTTGCGCTCAATGTGTTTACTTGCCTTATGGGCTCGTGGTTCCTTCGAGTTTGCTACTACACCACTGTTATCACAATAAATTATGATAGCTTTAGGGAATCACCTCTAAGTCCATCCAGAAGTTCCTAAGCTATACAACTTCTTTGACTGCCTCAGAGGCTGCCACATACTCAGTTTCCATGGTGGAGTCCGCAATGCATTTCTACTTGATACTCCTCTATATTATGGCTCCACCTCCTAAAGTAAACACATAACCTGAGGTAGACTTACTATTATCCCTATTTGATTGGAAATCAGAATCCGTGTAACCCACAGGGAGCAAATGATCTGCCTGGTAAACTAGCATATAATCTCTAGTCCTTTTTAGGTACTTTAATATATGCTTTACTGCAGTTCAATATCCTTGTCCTGGATTACTTTGATATATGCTAACCATGCCCACGGCAAAGCAGATATCTGGTCTTGTATATAACATAACATACATTAGGCTCCCTACAGCCGAAGCATAAGGAACTGCCTTCATCTCCTCTATCTCCTTTGATGTTTTAGGACACATCTCCTTAGATAAATGTACTCCATGCCGAAAAGGTATAAAACCCTTCTTGGAGTTTTGCATGCTAAAACGAGCTAGGATAGTGTCAATGTATAAAGCTCGAGATAAGCACAACATCCTTTTCTTGCGATCCCTTATAACTTTGATCCCAAGAATATGTCCAGCTTCTCCCAAGTCCTTCATATCAAACTGTTTGGACAATCATACCCTTACGTCTGACAACACTTTGACATTGTTGCCAATGAGCAAAATGTCATCTACATATAGTACAAGAAATACCACTACGTTTCTGTCACACCTCTTGTATACACAAGACTCATCCGGACATTGAATAAATCCATAAGACTGGATTACCTCATCAAACCGAATGTTCCAAGATCTTGAAGCTTGCTTCAATCCATAAATGGACCAATTAAGCTTGCACACAAGATCTCTTTGCCCTTTGCAATGAACCTCTCTGGTTTCTTCATATAGATATTTTCCTCAAGACTTCCATTAAGGAAAGCTGTCTTGACATCCATTTGCCAAACCTCATAATCCATATGAGCAGCAATAGGCAAGAGAATCCGGATAAACTTAAGCATGGCTACCGGCAGAAAAGGTTTTCTCATAATCGATCCCCTCTTTCTGAGTACACCCTTCGCAACAAGCCTTGCTTTAAAGGTTTCCACCTTTCCGTCTGATCCTCTCATTCTTTTGTAGATTCACTTATATCCAATGGCTTTTATACCATCAGGTGGTTCTACTAGCTCCCAGACTTGATTAGAATCCATAGATTCTATCTCAGAGTTCATCACCTTTTGCCAAGATACCACATCTTTATCTTAGAGTGCCTCGTCATAGGTCCAAGGATCAGGTTTATGTTCACCAGGGACCCAGTCCGAAGACTCTCCCAAGAACATGAATATGTCAGGTTGTCTAACAACCCTCCCTCTACGACGAGGTACTACCTGTGTATCATCTGTGACACGCGGTGTAGTCACTTGTGGTATATCCTCCTGTACCATTGGTACTAAAGTAGGAGCCTCCCCTCTTACTTTCTCTAGAACAATCTTACTTATGGACTTTTGGTTCATTACATAGTCCTCTTCTAAAAATCGGGCATTCGTGCTAACGATGATCTTCTGATCTTTAGGACTATAAAACAAACCACCTTTCGTTCCTCTAGGATAGCCTACGAACAAGCGAACTTCTGTACGAGATTCCAACTTATCAGTGTCTCCCTTCAGCACATGTGCTGGACTATCCCTAATCCAAATATGTCTTGGACTAGGCTTACACCCATTCTATAATTCTGTGGGAGTAGAGGGTTATGATTTAGAAGGTACCATGTTCACTATACATTGCTATTTCTAGAGCATACCCCCAGAACGAATTTGGTAAATCAGAATAACTCATCATCGATCTAACCATTTCCATAAGAGTCCAATTTTTTTGCTCAGTCGCACCGTTCTGTTGGGGTGTACTAGGTGCGGACAATTGGGATTGAATCCCAGCCTCTAATAAGTAACTCCTAAACTCTCCCAAGAGGTACTCACCACCACGGTCAGACGGTAGTGTCTTGATACTCTTACCATGACGTTTCTCCACATCAGCCTTGTATTCTTTGAACTTGTCAAAGCACTCAGACTTGCGGTGCATCAGGTAAATGTATCCATGCCTTGAATAGTTGTCTATAAATGAGACGAAATATTCAAAGCCACCTCTTTCCTAGATAGACATAGGACCACACAAATCAGAATGAACCAATTCCAACACATCTTTGGCTCTATACCCCTTAGCCTTAAAAGACCTCTTGGTCATTTTACCTTCTAAGCAAGATTCGCAAGTTGGGAAGTCTTCCACCACCAATGAACGTAAAGGTCTATTGGCTATCAACCTTTGAATTATACTCAAGTTAATATGACTCAACTTTAGATGCCAAAGATATGTTTGGTTTATTTTCGAAGGCTCTTTTCTCTTATTAGGATTAGAAGACATGTTATTGATTTCTATTTGCATCGTGGGAGTTATTGGATTAAGAGTATACAAATTGCTGACCAACACACCAGAACAGATAATCTCTATATTCCTTTTCTTAACAACTTTGTCACTAAAAGAAACAAAATATCCATCCATAAACAATTTAGAAACTGAAATTAAATTCTTTCTAAAAGAAGGTATGTAAAGATAATTTCTTAAAACCAAACATTTATTCTTTTCAAAAGATAAATGAACATCTCTCACTGCAATAGCCGCCACCTCCGTAGGATTGCCCATGTAGATAGTAATCTCGCCCTCATGTAGTCGTCTGATTTCGTGAACCCCTGCAATGAATTGCAGACATGATCAGTGGCTCCCGTATCTATATACCAGGTACCGGTAGATAGCACCGCTAAACATGTTTCAACAACTAATGAAAAAGATATACCTTGATTTTTCTCCTTTAGGCGGGGATAGTCCACCTTCCAATGTCCAGTTTGCTTGCATGTAAAGCACTTGCCTTTCAGCTTCTTCACTCCAGCCTGAGGTCCTTGAGATCCAGCCGCTTTCTTTGCCGAACCACCTTGTACTTTCTACTTCTTCTTGCCTTTCAGCTTAGAAGTAGAAACATTTCCACAAAGTAAGTTTGTGCACTTTGATGAAATAGCCCTTCTACTGCCTGGAGTTCTATTAGAAGTTCCGCTGATGAATACATCCTTTTGTTCATGTTGTAGTTCAGGCGGAACTACTCAAAACTCTTGGGTAGCGTCTGGAGAATGATATCGACCTGGGTTTCCCGATCAATTTCAGCTCTAAGGACTTCCATCTCATTCAAATGAGCTATCATCTTGAGAACATAATCCCTCACGGGTGTTCCCTCAGCCATGGTGGTCATCATTAAGTTCCTCATAGCCTCTTGCCTAGCAGCCCGATTCTGGTGTCCGAAGAGTTCCTTGAGATTGAGCATCATGCCATATGCAGTAGTGAAAGCATGATGCTGATGTTGCAGTACATTTGACATGGAAGCCAAAATGTAACACTGCACCATCTCATCCGCCTTTACCCACCTCCTATAACTCTCCTTCTCCTCTTCACTAGAATTGTTACTAGGCTTAACGGAACATATATCAAAAAGTACAAATTTGTACTCCTCAGTAGTCAAGACAATATCCAAGTTTCTTTTCCAATCAATATAGTTAGGACCAGTATGTTTGTTTTCTTTTAAAATCACAGCAAGTAGGTTGAAAGCCATTTTGAAATATCTTGAGAATCACAATAATCAAAACATTAGAATTTAAAATAATATTAATTCCTCAAACAATAAAATTTTAAATTCACCAACACCTCAAAACACCGTGAATTTAGCATGCCACAATAATGTGGACGTATACTAATTCAAACATTTATAAGAGGAGGTTTTACCCATTAATTTTATTATCTTGTCAACCTTACTTTTTGACAAATAAAATTAATAGTTGGTTTATCTTCGGCCATACAAATAACAGCAGTTACTCCGATAGGGAGGATACTATTAATTGCATCTAAGTGTACACTATTACTCGATACTAAGTCAATTATCTATGATTATGTCCCTTCCGATAGGAAAATCACACGCTCCTAAATAATTTCCTAAAATCATATTTGATCTAGTGATCCGCAAAACAAACTCATCCGATGTGGAGGAAGGCACTCAGAGTTAACGCGCAAGTTTGTTTGCATCACTTATCAAACTAGTAATGGAGGCCACGAGACTCAAATATTCCCTCACCCACTTAGTTAATTTTTAAAATTGAGGAATATTCATGCAATCACAACAAGCATAATAAAGGGCAAGCAATAAATATGAAAATTCTAAATTTCCAACTATTATGGCTTTGAAGGTTCCACCGTTCTCCAATACGCCTCCAGTCGTGTTGCCACCTCATCTCCTCCTCCCTTAGCCATGTGCAAGCAAGAAGCTCTGAGCCGAAAAAAATATATTTTATTTTACATCCATCGATCTTATACTCCACAAAGGAGTGTACATAAAATCTAGATCGAAATAAATTAAAATAAAGTGGTTAACATTGCCGTATTTAATTACACAATTAAACACAAATAGCCTTGTCAACCCCGAGGATTCAAATAAACATTACAATCACACACAACATAATACACAATCACACATAGCCATAATAGTTGGATCTTATGCCTGCAACCACAAAGTTAGTCTATTGCACATCCTACTATTATCCGACATAAATCATATATGAAATGCATGAAAGTAACCGAATCCAAAACACACAAAACCGGAAACCATGGCTCTAATACCAATTGTTAGTTTCGTTCGGTTGCGGTTCCTCTCCATATCCCCAGATTAAAATTCTATTGATTAGAACAAATCTGGATGGAAAGAAAACTTTTCGAACGACCTACTTCATCATTGTGCTATTCGATTGAGTGATCGCTTGAACAAACTTATTGTTCAAGCAATCTAACTCCTTATGTCAAATAGCCGCGAAATAGATGATGATTGGATGTGAGTGATGTAGATGAGATTTAACCCTCCCATATGACGGGAGTGACATCTGTGGGTCCCTTGATCGAGTAGGACTACTAAAACGCATGACCATGCTCAAATGAGTCAATATGAGATATTGAGCTCATTTATTTGAGTGAGTCTACTTGGGGATCAAGAAACACAAAGATTGATCGAGGATGACACGGTCTATGCCTCATTGGTCAATCTAGATATCAAGGATAGAAGAACAAGGTCATACATTGTCATAGTTACGGAGGTTAAGTCGGATCTCGACTTTCTCGTCACTTGGGTAGCAATGATGCATTGCTAGATGCCGCCCATTGCTTATGTGTCTAAAGTGATTTAGACACATTCCCAACATTACGAGAACCTATTGGGTCACACACTAAGGATACGATGCTTCAGAGATTAATTGATCTTAGTTTGACTAAGATTTGATCCGAATTAGATTAATTGAGTTAGACTCAAGTGAATCCAATTGGATTATGGGATTGAGTCTAATTTGAGTTAGACTCATCTAGATTAGACTCAACCACTTAATTATGGATAATATTCATTAAATGGTTTAATAAAAAATATTTAAGAGGAAGACTAAGAGGTATTATATTCATTAGATGAATAGAATATTAAGAGTCTCAAGGGATACCAAAAGGCTTGGTATTCATTGGGTTTTATTAGTATTAAGATGAGAGGAGTTCAAGGGATAAAGACCCTTGGTATTCATTAGATGAGTGTAAATACCCCCTCTTGTCAAAGGCTAGAGAGAGTACTTCTCTTCTTCTTCTTTCTTCCTCCTTGTCCAAAACTCCCTAGTGGAGGTTCTTGTGCTTTGTGAACCATCCCAAGTTGCTAGCACAACTAAGGTGGTTCCTCTCTGAGGCAAAGATCATGTTCGTGTGGATACGCATAGAGGCACGGACACTTGAATGTGTGAGAGATCTGACATACCTCAGATAAATGGGATAAGTGAAGGGCACGCGCCAAAGGTATACCTATACGATAAGGTTATTGTAAATTCACTTTGTATGAGTTTTCTTTTGCATGGATCGCTCAAGGGATCTTATTTCTGCTGCGAATTTTAAATATTTTTTGCCCATAGATCCCAACACTATTATATTCCTATCCTCTTCTTGGACGTCGTGTGGGCGACGATGTTCGAAGAAACCAAGCCACCAAGAGCCACCTTCTTCTTCCTCTTGCTTGCGCCGACCAAGAGAAGGATGCGCCGACCACAAAAGAGAAAGTCTTTCCTTCTCCTTGCTTGCACCGACCACCAAAGGAGAGATCACTCCTTGCTCCGCAGCTTCTTCTCCTCCCTCTTCCTTGCGCCGGCCGAAACCTTCACTAAGTGGTGCACCGCCGGCTACCGCCTCCTTCCCTCCTTGTTGCCGCATGCCTTAGGGAAGAAGAGAGGAAAAGGATGAAGAGAAGAAGAAGGAATTATCCCGTTCCCCAAACCCTAGCCATGAGCTTCCTTCTTCCTTGTTGCCGGCGCCGCCCAACCCTAGGAGAGAGAGAGGGAAAGAATAGAGAGGCTTAGGTTAATTCTTTTTCACTTTGGTTTCATGACTCATGAGGTATTTATAGGCTACAATAGGGACCATGAGGAGGAGTTGGTGTTGGTCTCCTAACGGATCCTAAACCGACCCGTTAATAATAACCCACTCCACTAATCGGTTATTATTGAACTACCGCACCAACCCCATAAAATAATATGGGCTCCTTCTTATTATGTATACATTTTCTCCCCGTGTTTAAGATATCGCATGTCCATTAATTAATTAAATTATTGATAATTTAATTAATTAATATCTAACTCCATGAGTAGTACCACTCAACCTTATTATCATGTCAGACCAAGTCCACCTGCAGGATTTACATGATAATCTTTATAAGCTCTTCAATGGGACATCATCATCCTAAATAATTAGGATACGATTTCCTTCTATAATCAATGACACACCATATAAATAGTATTATTTTCCAATTTACCGGGCCTATTGATTTAATGAATAAATCTTGCCAATTAGTAAATTAAAGAAATAAATATTAAGTACATATGCCCGTTATTATATCGGGATTAAGAGCATGCACATCATAATAACAGAGGTCTTATTCGATTATATAGTCAGTATAAATCGAACAACCTCAAATCGGTCCTGCTCAATACACACAAAGTGCACTAGTATAATTATATAGTCATGATAGACTAATACCAAATTACACTATAATCATTCCAATGGTTTGTCCAAATCTATCTTTGTTGTGAGCCACTACTTATACTTTACAAGGAACTGATAACATGATCTTTTGTGTGGTACCACACACTATGTTATCTATAATGTAAAGTAACAGACAATTTGCACACATATAACAAATATAAAATGCAACCATGACCACTGTGATTCTTATTCCAAAATAAATGTTGATACAAAAGCTAGACTTATAGTATCCATCCTAATAGAACTTCTCCAACTTCTCGCTGTGTGGAACGGCGGTCGGAACGTCATTGATTGAGGTCATATCAATTTGCAAAATATTGTTTTATGATTGTGAGTTGGTTGGGTTGTCGCCAGGGAGGATGTTAACTGTTATAAGATCGTCGAGGCTAGTGTTCGACACTATCTCTGTAAAACTATATTGCTCCGCTATGGGTGCTCACGGATAGCAGCAATTCATTTCCCAATATACGCCGATGATGTCTCAAAATAGCAGTACTTTAAATTTCGAGACCAACGAACCTTCTCGTAGGCTTTTTGGACTCTGAATGCAGAAGATGAGATGTATACTAGATATGATTGAGTCTCATTTTTTGATGATTGAATAAATAATTTCAGCATCCAAAGGATTCTATTTATACAAGGAGGTGATGTAAAGTACCCTTTAGTGAGTGGCTGTGACCTTTGGTATAGGATTTATCTGGGT
Organism: Boesenbergia rotunda; assembly: GCA_024364735.1. Taxonomy (NCBI): domain Eukaryota; kingdom Viridiplantae; phylum Streptophyta; class Magnoliopsida; order Zingiberales; family Zingiberaceae; genus Boesenbergia; species Boesenbergia rotunda. The sequence goes on along the minus strand of JAGFNQ010000001.1, from coordinate 42,472 downwards.
CGTTCAATCTGAAGGGTTGTAACCCTCCAGATAGCCCTTTGATCTCAGCCGCCAGATCTAGATGGTTGTAACCCTTCAAATCCCTCTTTGATCTCAGCCGCTAGATTCAATCTGACGCTTCGGATAAAGTCTCATCACCAATGGTTAGATCATGACTCTTCGCGATCAAGGCTCCAGATCGCGTCACTTGCGATCCAGCATCCCTTTTTGATCCAACGGTTTCCATTCGTTCGCTCAGTCAGCAGTTCAGTCATCTCTCTCTGCCTACCCGAATGTCACATAGGCACTGCCACGTCACATGTGAATATGACACGTCACTCGAGTGCCACGTAGGCACTGCCACGCCATCTGGAGCATAAATTTATGCTCCTCGCGCGCATCGTGCGCGCGAAGTTGAAAGTGCACCAATAAAGCACTCATTGCGCTCGTGCGCGGGTGGCAGGCCGCGGGCTCGCAGGTGCAAGCATCTGCTCGCCTGTGAGAAGAGAACACCTATGTTTTTCTTTTGTTAACTCCATTAACATAGCAATATATATAAGGAAGTAAACACTCTTGGAATTTACAGATGCGAGACTATTCCCCATCTATTTCCTTCTATGCTATTTTTGAGCTGACTTTAAACAATTAATTTTTCATTCACCCGTAATCAGTTTTAAACAAATTAATATTCTAGATTCATCTACGCAAAACGTATATTTTGTTAAAGTTAATTCTGACTTTCATCAATTGATGACACCCTAATTTTTCTTTACAAAATCATATTTGGTCTTTTATGAGTTAATATCCAACAAAATCCTAACTTTAAGTTATATATATAGGTATGCTCTTGTAAAATCTTTTTAATTCTATTACATAATCTTATCCCAGCTAAGTTAGTTCTTAGTCAAAATAATTTCACTACAAAAATCTTTATGGCGACTTTATTTAAAATTTCTAGGCATGAGAAAAGGCTCTGTTTTCATCTCCTTAGTTTCCAAAATCTTTAGGCTTGTCTTATGGTTTAAGTTTGTAAAACTTGTGTTGACTAAGTTAGACAACAAGAGCTACTGAAAGTTCGTTATAAGACTTACAAGAGTCAGGATAAAGCTTGAACGACAAGACAAAACTGGAGGATGAGAATAATATGAGGAACATATTTGATGGGGTTGAACATCTCGTGGCTGACACGTGAACTGAAGAAGCTATGTGGCAAGATCTACTGAGGCTGGACGATTCTCTTTCCTTGACTCCCGAGACCCCCTCGAGAAGGTGGATTCCCGAGACCGCCTCGGGTACTCTTGAGATCGATCCAGGAGGACACACGCCCGAGATCACCTTGGGAGGTCAGGTCCCCGAGATCACCTCGGGAAGGTGAACGCCTGGGACCCCCCCCCCACCCCACCCCACCCAGCTAAAGGACCCCGAGATCACCTTGGGATAGTGGAGCCTAAGGATCACTCGACCTCAAGTAACTGCCCCTTTCTTCGGATCTGTGGACAATCATCACTAATAATTACGGGATAATCATGACCCATAATACGCGGCCATTAAAGCCTTAATTATCGCTATGGCCCATATTTAATGGTTGCGAGGACTGTTACAAGGATTATCCAGTAACCGAGAATTGAGGGGATGTGGAGAAGAACATGGAGACACGGGTGACTCCCGCCTCAGATATAAAAGGTACTCCAACTCCCCAGGTAAGGGGGTTACGTTCATTCTTACACACGCTTTTCCTTATTTCCTTCCATCTATGAGACTCAGGCACTGACTTGAGCATCGGAGTGGGCTCCGCCAGACAACCTCCGGCGTGTTCCCCTTAACGCTCTTGTTAATCTCGCAGGGTTGGAGCTCTTCCTCTCTCGTCATCATCCTCGTGGGATGAACTTTGGTGACTGGCTGTCGACATCGATTCCTTCCGGAACAAGTTTGGCACCGTCTGTGGGAATACTGTTAAAGCACTAGAAGGAGCACCGATGGTAGAGTCGGAGGGACGATCCATCATTCTGACGAAAGAGGAATTAGATCGCTTGGTGGCCAATGAAAGGGGCGCTCGAACAACACCAAATCGAGCAGGTCGCCTCACGGCGAGTCACATCTGTGCAAGAGGAGATCCCCAGAATTCCATCTCGTATCCCCAACAACGGAGAACTGTCTCGCCACTAGAGAGACACGCCGAAGCAGTCCCGGTCCACCGGTGAGATTCTCTAGGAGATTTGGAGAAGGCAAACTCCGTAGCCTCCAGTGCGCTGAGAATGGAGGATGGACCAGGGAAGAGGGAAGAACCTAAGGCCTTCTCTAAGGCACCCTCCACCCCTTTCTCATTGGAGATTGTAGAAGATCCCATGCCGAAGCAATTCCGTGGGCTTGGGATTGCCGACTACGATGAGAAGACAGATCTTGAAGATTATGTCTGCAAGTTCGAGAACGCGACACTCTTGCACTTTAGTACACTGATGGTGTAAAGTGCCGGGAGTTCTTGAACACCCTATCAGGAGTAGCCCAACGATGGTTCCAGAGGCTGCCCCAAGGGTTCTATCAACTCCTTCATGGAGTTTAGAACTGTCTTCCTCCATCATTTCGCCAACAGTTATCGTTATCAGAAGACGATATTAAATTTATTCACTCTCAAGCAGAAGCCAAACGAACTACTCAAGGATTACATCCAGCGGTTCAATCGAGTGGCACAGGATGTGCCAACTGTGACGTCGGAGATCCTCGTCAGTGCCTACACCCAGGGGCTCTCAAAAGGGGATTTCTTCCGATCTTTGGTGAAGAAGCCACCCACCAGCTTCGATGATTTTCTGGGGCATTCTATCAAACACGTTAACATGGAAGAAGTGCAGCACGCCCGCCGCAAGGAACCAGTCGGGGTCCCTCCTCAAGCCGTTGTACGGTCTGAAAGTAGGGAACCTCTGGCTCCATCCCAAGGAAAAGATCTTCGCTTGGGGAAAGACCAGTGGGTTGGTAAGCGGAAGCTGGTAGAGACAGTTGACACCGAGCAACCAGAGCCGCTGATGAAGTACTGCAACTTCCACGGCAATATGACACACTCCACCGAGGAATGTCATGCCTTGAAGATGAAATTGAATGAGGAAGCAGACACTAAACATCGGAGGAAGTGGAAGAAGACGGGGTATCACCGGAGGTCCCCTCGGCGAAGCTTTTCTCCCCGACAAAGGTAGTTGGTAGAGAACGAGATCCAACATCGGTCTTGGTCGCGTTCGAGAGGGAGGAGTCGGGGGGCCGCACCCCACAGGTCTCCCTCATTGGAAAGAGACCTCGAGAAGGGCAAGACCCCTGCACTGGCCCGCCTTTGAGACACGTGGAGGTAATCTCAGCGGGACCCACCGGAGGAGATTCCCACCGGGCAAGGAAGGCACACACTCGTCGGCTGGAGAACTACGCCATCGGGACGAGTTAGTGCCAGTAGCGTGGCCCTACGATCTCCTTTGGCCTGGAGGACTTGGAAGATGTAGAAGCTCCCCACGAAGACGCCCTGGTAATCCTTGCACGCATTGCAAATTATGAGGTTAAGCGCATCTTCGTGGATACAGGTAGCTCCTTTAACATCCTGTACAAGGCTGCTCTAGATCAAAAGCAGATTGACAAAAATGAACTGCTTCCGATTTCGACCCCCGCCCTTCAGCTTTACCGGATACCGAGTACAGCCGATAGGACAAATTACCCTATCGCTGTCATTGGGTAGTGACACTCTGGAGTGGACGAGGAGGACTCCCTTCCTGGTCATGGATGCTCCCTCATCCTACAACGCCATCTTGGGCCGCCCAACACTCAATTTATTCCAGGCGGTGGTCTCGGTCTACCACCAGAAGATCAAATTTTCGGTAGGCGACCAAGTGACGGAAGTCAAGGGAGACCAGTTGGTGTCTCGGCAATGCTATAGCGGGGAAGTCCGATCGGAGTCCCGCAAGAACCCGAAGTCACACGAAGCCCTGAAAATCGATCTCGCCAATCCCCGAGCTGAGGAAAGGCCCAGAGAGGAAAGGAGGAAAATGATCAAGAGCAACTACCCGACCTAGACCTCGTGTCTGAAGTCCGTGACAAAGTAGCTACCCGGCTAGTGGCGTACAGGCAGCGCATGCGGCGGGTGTACAATCGTCGAGTGATCGTCTGAGATTTCAAGCCAGGGACAAGGTCTGGGAGCGATTCAAGCCTGTAGGTGAGCCCGGGAAGCTGGAGCCACAGTGGAGCGGGCCTTACCCTGTCATAAGAAAGCTAACCGGAGGTGGCTACCATCCACAGAAAGACCGAGGTAAAAAGCTGAAGAGGCCATGACATGCCAACTATCTCTAACCCTGTCACACTCGGTGAGATTTGTGAGATATACTATGTACTTATTTATGTATTCTTGCTGCCTTGCAGTAATAGTCATGAAATAAACGAGATGCCTCATCATATAAGTGTCAATACATCTATCTAAAACCCTACTACCTCGTGGTGCTGCGGATGCCCTAGGTGAGTAGGCTTGGTCTGGGTGCTGCGGATGCCTGATCAAGAGCTGATAAAAGCCTACTACCTCGTGGTGCTGCGGATGCCCGAGGTGAGGAGGCTTGGTTTGGATGCTGCGGTTGCCCGATCAAGAACTGATAAAACCCTACTACCTCGGGTGCTGCGGATGCCCGAGGTGAGTAGACTTGGTCTGGGTGTTGCAGATGTCCGAGGTGAGTAGGCATGGTCTGGGTGCTACGGATGCTCGACCGAGAGCTGTAAAACCCTACTATCTCGTGGTGTTGCGGATGCCCGAGGTGAGTAGGCTTGGTCTGGGTGTTACGGATGCCCGACCAAGAGCTGATAAAACCCTACTACCTCATGTGTTCGGATGCCCGAGGTGAGGAGGCTTGGTCTGGGTGCTGCGGATGCCCGAGGTGGGTAGGCTGGACTGGCTACTATGGATGTCCGACCAAGAGTTGTAAAAACCCTACTACCTTGTGGTGCTGCGGATGCCCGAGGTGAGTAGGCTTGGTCTAGGTGTTACGGATGCTCGACCGAGAGTGTAAAACCTTACTACCTCGTGGTGCTGCGGATGTCCGAGGTGAGTAGGCTTGGTCTGGGTGCTGCGGATGCCCGATCAAGAGCTATAAAAACCCTACTACCTTGTGGTGCTGTGGATGCCTGAGGTGAGTAGGCTTGGTTTGGGTGCTGCGGATGCTCGACCAAGAGCTGTAAAACCCTACTACCTCATGGTGCTGCGAATGCCCGAGGTGAGTAGACTTGGTCTGGGTGTGCGGATGCTCGACCGAGAGCTGTAAAACCCTACTACCTCATGGTGCTGCGGATGCCCGAGGTGAGTAGGCTTGGTCTGGGTGCTGCGGATACCCGACCAAGAGCTGTAAAAACCCTACTACCTCGTGGTGTTGCGGATGCCCGAGATGAGTAGGCTTGGTCTGGGTGTTGCGGATTCCTGACCAAGAGTTATAAAACCCCACTACCTCGTGGTGCTGCGGATGTCGAGGTGAGTAGGCTTGGTCTGGGTGCTATGGATGCCCGACCAAGAGCTGTAAAAACCCTACTACCTCTTGGTGCTGCGGATGCCCGAGGTGAGTAGGCTTGGTTTGAGTGTTCTGGAAGAGCTAATAAAACCCTACTACCTCGTGGTGCTATGGATGCCAGGTGAGTAGACTTGGTCTGGGTGTTGTGGATGCCCGACCAAGAGCTGATAAAACCTTACTATCTCATGGTGTCGCGGATGCCCGAGGTGAGTAGGTTTGGTGTGGGTGCTGCGGATGCCCGACCATGATCTTATAAAACCCTACTACCTTGTGGTGCTGTGGATGCCCGAGGTGAGTAGGCTTGGCCTGGGTGATGCGGATGCCCGGCCTAGAGCTATAAAAACCCTACTACCTCACGGTGCTGTGGATGTCCGAGGTGAGTAGGCTTGGTCTGGGTGCTGTGGATTGACGAAACCCTACTACCTCCCGGTGCTGCGGATGCCGGAGGTGAGTAGGCCTGGTTCGGGGGCTGCGCCCGACCAGGAGTCGTTCAAACCCTACAACCTCTAATTGTGAACTTGAGGAGGCTTTGGGGAATGTAGTGGAAAAAAGTTAACACATAGCCGACCAGATATGAAACAACGTCATCATACATGGGAGGCAAACATGATATTTAATCATTACTCAAAGCACTTACATGTCAGAGGTAATAAGTTTCCCATTATTTCTGAGGGAGACACATTGACAATAACATCTCGAGGAAGTACAAAAGATAGGTATACATAGGGGATACAATTAGTGGACCCAGTAGAGGAGACCACTCCTTTGACCGGGCTCTCCTCTATTGCCTTCTCACCTCCGTTTGGCTGCTGAGCTCGGAGCTGTCTCCTTGTGACGGGTGAGTTGAGAGCCATCTTCATTATGGTTGTGACCTCTGAATCTTCGGTCGTGGTTGGGACCTCTTGGTCCTTTGCTAAAAGTAAAGTAAGGTCAACCCTGAAGGCAAAGGGCATTGTTTAAGGCCGAAAGCATTTTCATGAAAACTGATAGATGAAAAGGAAACAGAAAAGACTCTGGGTACATGACAAGCCCAAAATAGCTAATTTAAATTGTCACGAAAGTGTGGGCTCATCAGATTTAAATGTGAATGAATAACTGGAAACCCTTTTTATAATCAAAATCTGAAAATGTAATATAGGGGCCATAGGTCGTATTTTTCTCGGGGACTAGTTGATATAATTTGATTCGTGCTCGTATTTAGGTGTCGTTTGTGTTTTCGGGTTTCAAATAAAGATTTGGGCTTGGGTTCAATTCGGATATGAAAATGAAATGGTATGAGATACAAGATGTGTGCCACCAAAACTTGATACGCAAGGAATGAAAGAGACCTATGTGCCAAGATGATACTAAGTGCCAAAATTATGATTAACCATTCTGATTTGAAACCACTTACTCCAACTTGGAAGACAAACTACTAATGAAGTGCTAGCATGACTTAAAAAGGGAATTTCAGAAATAATTGCAGCACATCGGAAATGGAACAGAATTTCAGAATTATAAGCAGCAAATTAGTGATGGAGCTAGATGCAAAACAAGCTGATTTCACTCTCTATAACACACTAGAATCTGAATTCAACTTGGCACAAACTACGGCTAGAGTTTCACTTGAAACATAGTGAAAGAATGAGGCAAACTTGATACACAAGGGAGGAGTTTAAATGATGAAATCTGCTACTGAATGCAGAAATTACAAACTGCCAATTCAGAGATAAATTGATCAGTGCAGCTGGAAGGTAAGGGTATAAATAAAATGCTATGCATGAACTAAAAGAATTTCGAACCTAGAGACTGATCAAACTAAAACACATCTAATAAGGGATCAGAATGCAGAATTTGCAGAATTGATGCTGCAGAATTTGATGTGCAGACTTCAATTGATCTATGCAAGAACTATCTGTCATGCGAGAATGGATGATGACTTCAAGAATAGACTCAATGCAAGTGGAATTGCAGCTAGTGGATTCCAATCAATGTTGACTCTTTTCTTGATACAAAGGCAGGTGCAGGAACTGATCATGTGCAGAAAATAAATCTGCTGCTTCAGAAACGTATCATATGCAGGAACTGAAAATTGAAAACTGGATACACTGAGTTCAGAAACTCACAAGCAAAAATAAGATCAAGTTCGCACAATCAGAATTCGGAAAGTATTTGAAGAACTTATGTGCACTTATCACAGAATTCAGAAACAAAAACTTAGCTGCTGAGTGGAGTTGATACGCAGAACAAGAACAGGGAATTCTGATACAAACTGATACGCGAGAATTAAGCTGAAAATAACTGAAATTAAACTCAAGTATCCACTAAACAAACTTCCTAAACTACTCGACTTGCAGAAAATAAACCTAACTTAAGCAAAACAACAAAGAAACGAAATTAACCAATCTGAAATTTCAGAAATAGGAACAAAATTCAGAAACAAGATTACAGCTAATAAACGAGATTAACCAAGCTTCAATCCCTCATCTCAGCTCACAAATCCTTGCTGTCACTCAAGGATGAGCTTCCAATTAAGATAGAAGCAGTCCATACAAGAAACGAAGCATCTGATACAAATTGCAGAAACGAAATAGCAGAAATGAAATCTAAAACTAATTACTGAAAGTTTGCTAACTAAACTAAACCCCAATCCCTATCCTTGCTGTCACTCAAGGATTAGCGTCGATTTGAGGTGGTCGCGCCCCTTGGATTGAAGAAATTAGCTAAGAAATGAAGAAAACTGAAGAAAAATGAAAACTGCGGCGAAGAACTCTGAAGACGCGACGAGGAAAGCTGCTGCCTAATTTTTCCTTAAGTAATTAAACTTGGACGGCTCAGATTGATTGGAGGAGATCCAACGGCAGATCTTGCTCTGATTGGAGCCAAACTTTTATGATGATGATCTGGGGTCAGGATCTACCTTGTGGTAGTTCGGATCCTCCATATTTGCAACGGATGGTCCAGATCAACTCAATCTGTGAATGGACGCTCTAGAGCCCTCCAAGCTTGATCCAACGGTTGATTTAGCTCTGATTGAGATGAAACCTTCAAATCTTGATCATAGAGCTTGATCAACCCTAACCCTAGCTCGGATTGCTTCAGATCGTCCCGGATGGCTCAGATCTAGCCGCTCTTGAATCGGACGGCCCGGATTAATCGTAAGCTTGATAATTCGATCCGGTTCACATCCGACTCAAGTTTGACCCAGTATGCCCTAGGTCCAGGATCCTTTCATGCCTACAAAAATATATCAAAAATTAGTGGCCAAATAATCCAAAAATTGTGTAATTTTACAATTAAGTCCAAAATAAGATAAAGTTCCAAAACCTAGGGTAAAATCATAATTAAGCAATAAAAACATGGGTAAAACATGGATTTTAGCAATTAAAATAATCAATAAAATGGTGCTTATCAACTCCCCCACACTTAACCTTGAGCGTCTCGCGAAATCACTAAATATGTATCCCCTAGATTTTCTTAAGCATAATTAGAAGCAAATGAAAAGAAATTATCTAGGGTTGTCAATTCTCATAAATCTAAGCTCTATGGATTAGTATCTTGTTCTTAAATCAACAACTTAGCCTTTTCATATATCATGAGTCATTGAGATGAATTTAAATCACTAGCCTTTCATGGGAAGTTTTGGTGGCTCTCTCCTTAAGTTCTAAGTTGATGATGGGAGTGGAGCTCACTCTCACACACATGTTTCATGCACTACCATAGGCTTGCTTATTATCTACTCTCCACCATTATTCATGATTAGGATCAACATCTACAAAAACAAGTGAAAACATGGAAAATGGCAAGAAATGGAATAAAAATCAAGAAAATAGAAAAACTGATGGAGTGGAGGACTTGGTTGCTCAAAAATGTTTCCAATGCGCTTTGCCCCATCTTGACAGTCCTCTATTGATATGCGAAATGTGGTGGAGTGAAATTTGAATAAATTCCTTTGATTTGGATGAAAATCCCTTCCTTGGTCTAATGTGCCAAGTTTCTCTTTTTCGTGCCAACCTTGCTTCTTTCACTCTTTTCTCAGATTTTTTCTTTCTTTCTTTCTCTCTTGTAAGGTCAGAATGATGGTGGAACAAATCTTCAATTTGGATGAAAGAAACGTCAATGATTTCATGGTGCCGAAATTTCAAAGGTGTGCCACTTGCTTCTTTGTTTTCTTTTCTTTCTTCTTCTCCGATTTTCTCTCTTCTTTCTCTCTAGCAAATTCAGAATGTAATGGATTGCAAGGCTTGGATTTGGATGAGAAAAATTCCACTGAATTCAATGGTGCCGAACTCCCTTGTATCAACTTGTTTCTTTTTTTTTCTGTTTTTCTTCCTTTTTCAATCTGTTTTCTATTTTTTTTTCTTTTCCCAGCTGCTAACTCACTGATTTCTGCAGCTCCTCCTGGTTTTATTCAGGATGTGATCAGCTTTCCCGAATCCAGTAGCATCAGTTAGTATTTGCAATCAAATGATACAAAACCAACCCAATTTTCAGCCTCTTCTTGATACCAAACTGCATTATGGCAAATTAATTTCTGATTTTTCTCTTTTCCAACTACATTTCTAGCTCACTTTCTTGACCTTGCACTCCCTTGATTATTCTGAACAATTAGCCTCAAATAACAGTGGGAAGTTCACATGCTTCACTTGAGAATTTCAACTCAACAAATTCAAATTCCATCCATGGCACACTCAATTTTAGTTGACACCAACTGTTTTGCTTTGTTTTTTTTTTCAAATTCCAGCAACCCCCTGCACTGCTTTCAAAAATATATATGGCTGCAATTTAGCTCCTAGAAGAGTGGCCGAAACAATTTCATAGCATTCTTTTCACTTTAGCACAAGAATTCCTTTCTTTTTGCATTTTCGTGCCATTGTTTCTCATTGCAGAAAAAATTCTCATTGTCACACCATGCCACTTGGATCTTCAAAATAGGTTAAGGAATCTAGATCTCCAATTGCTTCCATCCTCTTGTTCATTTTTAGAATTCAAATTCAACTCACTTGGCACCTTTTGGCTTCAACTTGGCAAAAAAAATTTCTTTTTGTCATGAAATACATCCTTGCTCCAAAATAATTCCAAAACTTTAGTCACTCCCCCACACTTAAATCTTTGTCCGTCTCGGGCAAAATAACATTAGAAACAAATCAAACAATAAGTCCAAAGAAAAGTGAGGGTAATAGTAAGAAATAAGTAGAGAAAATGGAATGAACATGATTTTTTTTCTCTAAAATGGATATGGAAAGGTAAACAAAGTGATGAGCTTCTATAGATGTGATCCAATCATTGAAATATGGTTTGAAAGAACCTAAGCAAGTTCTAGAGTACGATAACATGTATGTATCACAAATATAAGGCTAATTCTCACTAGGTAAAAATAATCCATCTCAAATCCTCAATTAAGAATCTAAAGCAAAATCGTACTCAAGCATTCAAGATTTCATCCATGAACTCAAATCCTAAGTTTTAACAACCAAATTTAATTTATTTTCAAAAGACTCTAACATGACATGAAGATAACCTAAAGGGATACATTTATTCCTAGTCATGAAAGAAAAAAATGCTAAAAGAAAAGACATGGTATTTACAATGTCTATTTATTCAATTTACTCTAGAAAACATAAAAGTGAAAAATGCGATAAAAGAAAATGCAAGAAAAAAAATCTCCCCTTTATTTCTGGTGGACGAAGTCTACCCAGAAGGAGCCTCCATCTTGGTAGTGGAGGTGTCTGGGTGGCTGGGAGAATTAAGACTCCCCACACTTGAACTTTACAGAATTATACTCCGGTGGCCGAAGGCGATTCAGGTATAATAGCCATTGAAGGAATGGAGGGCTATGGATTAGAGTAAAATCATCTCCTCCTTCTTTATGCCTTTTAGAAGTACTTCCAGGAGGTTGAAATCTGTTCAGTTGGAGCACCCACTCCTGGAGTCTTCTGGACCCTGCAAAATAATGTAATACCTCTCTCAAGTGTGCTGGGTCAGAAAGAAATGAAATAATATCAGTCTCTGCATAAAATGAATCCAAAACTACATCATGTCCAATTAAATCAATGCTTGGTGTCTCAATAAATTTTTCGCAATCATTTTCTACAAAATTTGCATCCTGAAATTCATCACAAATAATGAAATCACTTTTTGGCACTTCAATAAAAATTTTGCAATTATTTTTCAACACAGATGGATCAAGCAAAGTATCACAGCCAATAAAATCAATTCTAGGTGCCTCAATGAATTTTTCAAAATTATTTCCAGCATAAGATATGTCAAGAGACTCATCACAAAAATCAATATCAATTTCAGGCTCTTCTAGAAATTTTTCACACTCAGCATTTCCATGATATGTATCACCACATGCTTCAAATTCAGCAAATTCTACACTAGGTACCTCTAGGGATTTTTCACAATCAAATACTACAAGAGATGCATCCCTAGGTGTATTAAAAATAATAAAATCAGTTTGAGGTACCTCTATGCAATTTTCAGAAAAATTAGGAGGAGTATTTACCTGATCTTGCTGAAAAATACCTAAAGTAGATGTATCCGTGTTCTCCTCCTGGTCAAGTAATTGCTCCACTTCAGGTTCAGGTTCTGGTGGACACTCATTTAAAGTAGGTGATCCTTGGGTTCTTGCTTCCACCATGCAAGTCCCTACACTTTCTGGTAATTGTGGTGGTCCCTGGGGCTTAGTGCAATCCCCTACACCTATGGAATCATCTCCTATGTATGTTTCTCCTGTAATATCTGCAACAACAGTATCAGAAAAATTAGGACCACTAATAACACTATCATCAAAAAATAAAAAATGAGAAGGGTCCCGTGGAGCTTCAATTTCTTCTTCTGGAGCTGAAAAATTTGGAATTGGATTTCGAATAGGAGTCTCCGGAGGGATGCATGCTGTAGGTGCCCAGACTTTAATGTATTCTTCTTCTTCTACTACTAAATTTGCAAGATTAATTGAAGAAGGACTTTGCCATGCACTAGGGTCACCTTGAACTGATATAAAACCAACTCCGGGGCTCTCAGAATTAAAAATAGCTTGAGAAGCTAATTGTTCTGCTCTTTGGGCTTTTATCTGATTCAAATCATTAGCCACTTGTTTCATTTGCCTTTCGATGTTTTGAAGCTCTTGTTGACAGATTTGTAGAAATTGAGACTGTGGGGGTTGATCAAATGGTTGAACAGACTGATTAAACTGCTGAAAAGTTGGTTCACCACTTGGTGGAAATTGCTGAAAATTGTAGCCCTGGAATTCTTGTATCTGAGGTTGAATTTGTGGTGGTGAACACTGAAGTTGCATGGGCTGGAAATTTTGGTTAAAATGCTGAAATCCTTGAAAAAGTGATTGATCTTGTTGATAAGGGGGCTGAAAATTCTGGAATAATGGCTGAAATTGTTGAAATGGTTGCTCAAACTGGGGCTGAAACTGTTACCATGGTAGCTGAAATTGCTGACTCTGTTGATCAAAATTCTGAAATGGTGGCTGCCCATGCTGAAACTGTTGAAAATTTGATTGACTTGGCTGCTGAAATTGGAAGGGCTGATTTGGCTGACAATTAGGTTGAAAAAACTGGTTTGGTTGTTGAAAATTTTCACAGGAATGTTGAAAATTTTGATTTGGTTGCTGATTTTGTTGGAATTGTTGACACGGCTGCTGGTAAGTAGATGGAAACATTCTGAACTGGCAGTCCTGTCACAAAACAAACAAGAAAAATGGCAGCAACCGTATACAAAAATAAAGCACAATAAAACAGAACCCAATGATATGTCCAAAAGTATACAAGCAAAAAATCAAACAAATCAACTAGTTGCTTCCCCGGCAACGGCGCCAAAAATTTGACAAGCCCAAAATAGATAATTTAAATTGTCACGAAAGTGTGGGCTCATCAGATTTAAATGTAAATGAATAACTGGAAACCCTTTTTACAATCAAAATCTGAAAATGTAATATAGGGGCCACAGGTCGTATTTTTCTCGGGGACTAGTTGATATAATTTGATTCGTGCTCGTATTTAGGTGTCGTTTGTGTTTTCGGGTTTCAAATAAAGATTTGGGCTTGGGTTCAATTCGGATATGAAAATGAAATGGTATGAGATACAAGATGTGTGCCACCAAAACTTGATACGCAAGGAATGAAAGAGACCTATGTGCCAAGATGATACTAAGTGCCAAAATTATGATTAACCATTCTGATTTGAAACCACTTACTCCAACTTGGAAGACAAACTACTAATGAATTGCTAGCATGACTTAAAAAGGGAATTTCAGAAATAATTGCAGCACATCGGAAATGGAACAGAATTTCAGAATTATAAGCAGCAAATTAGTGATGGAGCTAGATGCAAAACAAGCTGATTTCACTCTCTATAACACACTAGAATCTGAATTCAACTTGGCACAAACTAGGGCTAGAGTTTCACTTGAAACATAGTGAAAGAATGAGGCAAACTTGATACACAAGGGAGGAGTTTAAATGCTAAAATCTGCTCCTGAATCCAGAAATTACAAACTGCCAATTCAGAGATAAATTGATCAGTGCAGCTGGAAGGTAAGGGTATAAATAAAATGCTATGCATGAACTGAAAGAATTTCGAACCTAGAGACTGATCAAACTAAAACACATCTAATAAGGGATCAGAATGCAGAATTTGCAGAATTGATGCTGCAAAATTTGATGTGCAGAATTCAATTGATCTATGCAAGAACTATCTGTCATGCGAGAATGGATGATGACTTCAAGAATAGACTCAATGCAAGTGGAATTGCAGCTAGTGGATTCCAATCAATGTTGACTCTTTTCTTGATACAAAGGCAGGTGCAGGAACTGATCATGTGCAGAAAATAAATCTGCTGCTTCAGAAACGTATCATATGCAGGAACTGAAAATTGAAAACTGGATACACTGAGTTCAGAAACTCACAAGCAAAAATAAGATCAAGTTCGCACAATCAGAATTCGGAAAGTATTTGAAGAACTTATGTGCACTTATCACAGAATTCAGAAACAAAAACTTAGCTGCTGAGTGGAGTTGATACGCAGAACAAGAACAGGGAATTCTGATACAAACTGATACGCGAGAATTAAGCTGAAAATAACTGAAATTAAACTCAAGTATCCACTAAACAAACTTCCTAAACTACTCGACTTGCAGAAAATAAACCTAACTTAAGCAAAACAACAAAGAAACGAAATTAACCAATCTGAAATTTTAGAAACAGGAACAAAATTGAGAAACGAGATTACAGCTAATAAACGAGATTAACCAAGCTTCAATCCCTCATCTCAGCTCACAAATCCTTGCTGTCACTCAAGGATGAGCTTCCAATTAAGATAGAAGCAATCCATACAAGAAACGAAGCATCTGATACAAATTGCAGAAACGAAATAGCAGAAATGAAATCTAAAACTAATTACTGAAAGTTTGCTAACTAAACTAAACCCCAATCCCTATCCTTGCTGTCACTCAAGGATTAGCGTCGATTTGAGGTGGTCGCGCCCCTTGGATTGAAGAAATTAGCTAAGAAATGAAGAAAACTGAAGAAAAACGAAAACTGCGGTGAAGAACTCTGAAGACGCGACGAGGAAAGCTGCTGCCTAATTTTTCCTTAAGTAATTAACTTGGACGGCTCAGATTGATTGGAGGAGATCCAACGGCAGATCTTGCTCTGATTGGAGCCAAACTTTTATGATGATGATCTGGGGTCAGGATCTGCTTTGTGGTAGCTCGGATCCTCCAGATTTGCAACGGATGGTCCAGATCAACTCAATCTGTGAATGGACGCTCTAGAGCCCTCCAAGCTTGATCCAACGGTTGATTTAGCTCTGATTGGGATGAAACCTTCAGATCTTGATCATAGAGCTTGATCAACCCTAACCCTAGCTCGGATTGCTTCAGATCGTCCCGGATGGCTCAGATCTAGCCGCTCTTGAATCGGACGGCCCGGATTAATCGTAAGCTTGATAATTCGATCCGGTTCACATCTGACTCAAGTTTGACCCAGTATGCCCTAGGTCCAGGATCCTTTCATGCCTACAAAAATATATCAGAAAATTAGTGGCCAAATAATCCAAAAATTATGTAATTTTGGAATTAAGTCCAAAATAAGATAAAGTTCCAAAACCTAGGGTAAAATCATAATTAAGCAATAAAAACATGGGTCAAACATGGATTTTAACAATTAAAATAATCAATAAAATGGTGTTTATCTGTACACAGGGTAAAGGGACGAAAAAGTTCCATTCAAAGGTCTTGATTATGTTTTTTACATTCAATTCACATTTGGGAACAAAGACAAAAAGTGTAATACAAAAGGAGAAAAGGAAAGGCGGCGGCTACAGCTCCTTTTCTTTGGATGACAATCTATCCCATGCCTAACTGGCGCTGGGGAAACTGAGGTGAGCGTTCGGCCACAGCACTCCCATTCGTCGGATCTACGGGGATGCTACGGTGAAGCCTTGCTTCAACCGTTTCAGAGCTAGGTCGGCCGGTGGATTCCCAAAACATTAGTGAATTGATCAATCAGTAGGTGGAGAGCATTCGTAATAGATAGGGGAGCAACCAAAAGGAAACACTTTCTGATATAAAGATGGAGAGTCCGGAGGAGTTTGCTATGCTCTCGGGTGAAAGAGATGATATCGTCTCTGCTATGCTCTCCGGTGAAATCGACGGTATCATCTCTGCTGTGCTCTTGGGTGAAATATGCGATACCGTCTCTACTTTGCTCTCTGGTGAAACCGACGATACCATCTCTGCTATGCTCTACGATGAAACAGATGCCCCCTGTCGGAAGGGGGAATGGTGGAGGGTGTGCCGGAATGCTATACACTTCACAGGTGGTTCTGAGAGCACCTGACTTAACCTGTGCGGAAGGGCGCCACTTTGGGCGGCAAACCCCTTCCCTCTCCAATTTCTCCTCCCAATTGCGACCTCTTTTCCCTTCCTTGCTCATGGGTTCTAATAAAAGGAGGAGGAAAAGATGGAGGGAGAAGAGTGGTTTAGCCTTCCACCTTTATAGTGATAGTCACCCTCGTGCAGTCAATGGGGGCACGACATGTGGGCAATAATGGACGCCCATCCTGAAGTGTCGTATCTTTTTTGTTGCTGTCGATTGGCATGTTTCTACGGTGGCTCAGAATTCGCGAACCTTTATGGATTAATTCAAGGGACCGCCTTGGGCCCGAAGATAATTGTTCTGATTCCTCGGACTCAGCAAACACTCAATAGAGAAGGAAGCCAATATAGGTCCCCCAGATGAATAGTTTCAAGTCAGGCAGTCGGACTTTTGGGGCTACCTTGGGAAGACCTACACCCGAGGTCGAACCCAAGACCCCCGAGATTGCCTCGGTCCGATAGACACCCGGTATCACGAGGGGCACTGGGTTTCTAAAACCAACTCAATAGGGTGTTGGGGACGAGCGTTGGCTCCCTGGCTCTCCTGCCCCACGGGTCGGGAAGGAACGCTTATTTTTTAGAGGTGTTAGTCTGCTATCTTGCTCCTCGGGCCAGGAAAGAACACTTGTTCTTCAAGCGTGTTTGTCCACCACCTCGCTCTGAAGGTCGGGGAGGAGCCTTGTTCTTCAGCTTCCTTGCTCTTTAGGCCGAGCGCTGGTTCTTCAACTTTTCGGCTCCTCAGGCCAGTAACAAACATTGCAGGAATAGCAAAAAGGAGCAAAAAGAAAAGAAAAGTTACTCAAGACAGACTAAGCCAAAAAATGTTTTCATTACGATCAAAATGATTACATTAGGAAAGATGGAGAAGATAATAAGCACGAACAAAAAAAAGGCAAGGTCCATGGTGGAAAATAGTTCTATATTATCTACAACTCCTTCTCTTCTGGCGGGAGCTCCTCCCAGACTCGGCCAATGCTCATGAATCTCAAGTTGGCACCCGATGGCAAGAGTTGGGTCTTCCTCAGTTGATCGATGGCCCCGTGGAAGCCCTGCTTCAAACGCTTCATTACCTGGCCGGCGAGGATATCGCCAAACTCGTCCGACTCCAGGAACCTGGTCTTGAATTCCACCTCGGCCTCCTTGAGACGGGAGGCCTCAGCAACCTAGAGATTGTGCATTTCGGCCTCGGCTGCCTCCTTGGCAGTCTTTAGCTGAGCCACCTCAGAAGACATTTTGTCCTATCGTTCCAGGGTCTCTTTGAGTCTTTCTGAAGTGGCCGAAGCTTCCGATCATGCTTGGGTCACGTCCATCTCGAGGTCAGTCAAGCGATCAGCTGCCGCTAGGATGTCATATTCCTTCTGGGCTAGCTGGTGCGCTTGGTCTTTGATGCACTCATTCAACCTTTCGGTCGAAGTCTCCAGGAGTCGGATATTCCCCGATAGATTTTCTCCTTCGCTTGGAGCTGGTCTCGCTCCTGAGTCATCCGGAGCAGATCGTCTATGAGGGCTACTGCCCTCTCGGACATCAAACGCTCTCGGTGACGGGAACTATATAGGGAGGACTCCATAGCTAGCAGGGTGTCGAGTTGATGCTCCACCTTCACTCGGAGAGCTCTGCTGATGTCCGCCTGCATGAGTCCCGCCATATGGGCATGGTCAGCTGCGACCTCTACTCTCAGTGCTTGGCCGGTTAAGGCCTCAACCTCCGGCCAGGAGTACAAGTGGAGGTCAGTCATCAGACAGTTTTGAGCCGCCTATCATAGTGCAAAGGAGTAATAAAACATAAAGGGAAGTAACCTATGAAACCTGGAACACTTACCTTCAAAAGAGACTCACGGAGGGTGGTGAGAGGCATGGTAGAGACCTGCACGACCTCCCATCCTAAGACTCCTTGACTTCTCGGGGTGTCTGTTGGGACCGGGTGCATGTTGACAAGGATACGGGTTCGTAAAATTTTATAAAATTACGTGCAGCGGAAGAATTAGTATAAAATAATTTCTCAAATTATTTTAACCGCGTATCTAGATGCAACCTTATGATGTGTGGACATGATCATAAATTAAAACGTTGCGGAAAAGTAAACTGATTTACTTTGTACCTCGCGTAACTCGAAGAAAGGGACGAGATCCAACCGTAGCGTCCCTTGGAAGCTCCGCCTCTATTCGCGTCCACGCCGAGTTCTCTTCGGGATGACTTCGCAAAGCCACGAGTTTTGTGTCGACGAGAACTACTAGATTCTCCAAAGACACAACTAGAATATCAAGAGAGAAGAAAGGAAACTAACCACCAAGTAACGGAATCAAAATTCCGGGAAAGGAAGGAAGGAGTCGCGATCCGCTTCTTCTTCTTCTTCGGCACGAACTTGGTGGAGGAAACTCACGGGCACCCTAGGTGCTTGCGCCGGCCCTAGGGGAGGAGAGAGAGCCGACCCTAGAGAGAGAAAGGGCGCCGACCCAAGAGAGAGAGAGAGAGAGTTAGAGAGAGAGGGAGAGAGTTAATCTCTTGATCAATCTCTTAAGGAAATCAAGCCTACCCTTGGTTCCTTTATATAATAGTCTCTCCCTTGCCAAGTCTCCCCTTTAACGGAATTTTTCATAAGAAATTTATCCTATAAATTTTCTTTATGAATTATTCCGTTTAAACCAAGTTTTATTATAACTAATTTTATAATAAAACAAATACATCTCTCCTTTTATTATGGAATAAATTTTACAAGAAATTTATAAATTTTCTTATTATGGAAAAATCAATTCATAATTGATTTTATAAAATTAAAATAAACCATTCCATGGATCATTTTAATTTCCATAAAAAAGAATAAATTTCTATAAATTTCTTTATATAAATTTCTTTATACAAATTTATTTATCCATAATTTATAAAACAAATCGCGCTAGATTTATTTTATTAATTAAACCAATTAAATTGGTTTCTCCCCAATGATGTGGCCGGCCAAACCAAAGGGGGTTGGCACCCTCTTTGGCCGGCCAAACCGAGCCGAACCGATCGCGAATTAAACTCATTTAATTCGCCCAATAAGCCTTCAAAAGACTTAGCCATTTTTAGCTTCCGTTGCACCTTTGATTAACTCAGATTCGACTTATTTCTCTTGATCGGAAAATCTAATTTTCAACTCATTTTAAATCCCTAGGATTACTCGTAGTGCGTGTGACTAAATAGCCTTTCGATTTATGTTGGCCGTCTATAATCAACTAATTATAGAACGATCATGAGTGGCACCTAGTAGTACATCATGACCCCCAATTAATCAAAAGATCAACGGTTGACCTCAGAAGTAATTCTGAAACCCTTCAGCAGCTCTAATGAATCGTGCCCCATTCCCTTCACCATCTTATACCCACTTGGTTCAGGACATGGTCTGTGTGTGTCAGTCCCCACTAGGCTGACTACGTCACACCTAGCCCAAGTAGTGTCTTTCTCGTCCTTTGGATTTCTAATTACTCTCATGTATTTAAGAGACTCATACTCTTAACATAACATGCTCTGGCCAGAGGCTTTGAGTAACAATCCGACGATAGGCTTGGGTATACATCTCCTCGCAAGGAGTGGTGAATCCTTTGTAGGTTGTTCAAACATCTTCGGGCACTTCGGCTTATACCCAATCATCTTGGGTCCACACCTCCTTGGAGATGCTTGCTTAGGATGTTAAAGTATAAGTCTCCATGACCAAGATGACTTGAACACCGCAAGTCCAAGGAACATCGCACTTAAGCTGCAGTAAGAACTTCACTGACATATCTATATAGATTATCATATGAAGTTTTACAGCTAGTCACTCCAATGAACTAGTTCCCTTAACTAGCATCCATGTTTATCTCCGGACATCCCAATGTCACCAGCCAGTGAGAATCAGCTGATTAGAGAATAACCTATGCTAGTCTCAACAGAATTGATAGTGTCCGTTTTTATCAATTCATCGACTAGGGATATTTTCAATACTTCACAATTGCACATGTAGAGATAATCACTAGTTGTGATCCCATCACAAATTCTCTTATGCTGTGAATTGTATTGCGGACATTCAGTAGATGAGTTTAAGATCCCAATCAAATACACAAATATGTATACTCAAATAGTGAATTTTCATTTATTAAAATAAATGTTTACAATCATAAGGCGATTGCCTTAGGACACTTCTCTCATAATACTAACAGTGTCATCTCGACTCATAGAGGCTAAGGAGTCTCTGCACGTGAGGAGTGGTTGGATAGTGGGAGATCCAGGTGGCACTGTGGAGGGGCCAGAGTCCTCCTCCTCAGAACTGGAGGCCCCCTCGGAAGAAAGGCCCTCGGCTGATACCTCCTTAAAGTGCACCGGGGGAGAAGACTGTGTGGCAGCCTCCAAGGCCGTGTCAAGTCTTTTGCGTAGGCAGTCGAGCTGCATCCGAGGTTGGGCAGACAATGCTTGCTTGCCTTTCGGGATCTCGAAAGAGTTGACCGGGGAGGTGCCGAGGGCCTGATCGCCTGTCTCTGTAGGGGTAGTCCGCTGGGAAGGCGGAGATGGGGGGATGGTACCCGCATCATCGGAGATGAGGAGGCCCTCCTCAGGGATGGAAGGGAGTGTTCTAGGGTCGATGTGACACAACCTTTTCCGTCTCGGGGCCAGGTTTTCTGGGATTTTCCTCTTTTACCGCCCAGAGAATTTGAGTATTTGTGGGTCGACGAGAGGCGATGACTTCTCCGCAGCCTCCCCCGTATGGACGGTAGCTAGAGGGGGATCATTCCCCGAAGGGACGCCAGTCTCCGGGTTGACAGACAGACCTGGGGTCCCTTGGTCAGCAAGTGTCTGAGGCAGGCAGGAGCCTCTGTCCGCTCCGGCGCTGCATGCTCCCCGAACGATTTGACAGTCTCCTCTGAGGCCCTGGTCGAAGCAAAGGGCGAGGCGAGAGGGGTTGGAGGAGGATCCAGGGCCCCCTTGTTGGCTTCATCCCACTTGATGAAGCGATTCATTGTCTTGGAGAGCATGATTTTCTCTACAATAGACAGGTAACAGAACATCAGTTAGAATTAACGAGCGTTAATGGAAATGATAAACTTACCGTGGCTGGGACTGATGTGGGTGACTTTAGGATTGAGGCCCGCTTGGTACATGAGCTCATCGCTATGTACTAGACCCAGGCCACTGAACTCTATGCCAGAGAGAATGCTCCTAGCTCGCTGGTAGGCGAGATCCTGTTGAAAGTTCCCTAGTTTAGGGGGAGCAGGCAGATTCTCCATCCAACGATGGGAACTGAAAGGACGGTGGGGTAGTCGGCTCCTAGCTCGCTGGTAGGCGGGATCCTATTGAAAGTTCCCTAGTTCAGGGGGAGCGGGCAGATTCTCCATCTAGCAATGGAAATTGAAAGGACGGTGGGGTAGTCGGATGAAGAAAAACTTCTCCTTCCACCCTTTATGAGAAGAAGGGAACCCCCCTAAGAACCTATGGCTGGGGCACGCTGTAAAACTAAGCACCCCTCGCGAGCCAATTAGAACGAAGAAGGAATGGAAAATGCGAGGGGTCAGGGGGATGTCGAAGAGTCTAAAGATGATGTACGCCTACCCATCTGAGCAAAGGCGTTGGGAGCCATCTGATGGAGAGGGATATCAAAATAGGAGGATACATTCATGAAGAAAGGGGGGATCGGGAAACGAAGCCCTGACTCTACTTGTCCTAGGAAGAATGTAAAGAAACCTAGAGGAGATTCTACCAGCGACTGGTCCACCCTAAGGATTACCACCGCCATCTCAGCCGGAATGTCGTAAGCCTCACCGACCGCTTGTAGAGCTTCCGGCCTTACTCTAGAAGAGACGGACTCGTACCACTCTGCTTGGTAGCCCTCCTCTGGAACCTCTCTCCTACCCTGGCCTTTCTTGCTCTCCTTACCCATGGCTCCTAAGGAAGAAGATGAGAAGAAAGCAGAATACTTACACATGAGGAGGAGTCCTTAGGGAAGAAGACAAAGAAGATGTCTGCTAAGCGATGAAGCCGAAAGGTGGTCAAACGCCTTCGCCTCCCCTTTTTATGAGGAGGAAGCCGCCTGCGTGTGAACAATAGGGGCAAGACACGTGGACGGCGGAGACAGCTATATCGAGGCGTCACTACCAAGCAACTGTTTGATGTGAGCCTGCCACGCATGTCAGCCGGAGCTGCACAGGTCAGCAATAGATCGCGAGGAGAGAAATTAGGCACGTGGCGAGGGCGAATTAGCGAAGGGGTTTTGTCGCCATTAAAGGGCTCCATATGTTTTTATGGGTGATGAACGACTATCATTGTTTTGCCTCGAGAATCACCGAAGCCTTTTTGGAAAGCTAATGCAAAGAGATTGCCTCGGACCCCGGGATGAATATTTCGATTCCTCGGACCCAATGTGCCGCCGCTGAAGTACTAATAGGTGCAGGGACCCACCATAACATAGCTTCTTCGTTACAACACTAGTCTAATCAGTCAGTCACACTTCCTTCGATTAGACTTGAAGGAAGAGACTTGTGATGGGGTTGAACACCCCGTGGCCGACACGTGGACTGAAGAAGCTATGTGGTAAGATCTACCGAGGCTGGACGATTCTCTTTCCTTGACTCCCGAGACCCCCTCGGGAAGGTGGATTCTTGAGACCACCTCGGGTACTCTTGAGATCGATCCAGGAGGACACACGCCTGAGATTACCTCGGGAGGTCAGGTCCCTGAGATCAAATCGGGAAGGTGAACGCCCAGGACCCTCCCTCCCAAAGGATCCCGAGATCACTTCGGGGTAGCGGAGCCTAAGGATCACTCGACCTCAAGTAACTGTCTCCTTTCTTCAGATCTGTGGATAATCATCACTAATAATTACGGGATAATCATGACCCATAATACGCGGCCATTAAAGCCTTAATTATCACTATGACCCAGATTTAATGGCTGCGAGAACCGTTACAAGGATTATCCAGTAATCGACAATTGAGGGGACGTGGGGACATGGGTGACTACCGCCTCAGATATAAAAGGTACTCCAACCCCCCAGGTAAGGGGGTTACGTTCATTCTTACACATGCTTTTTCTTATTTTCTTCCATCTAAGAGACTTAGGCACTGACTTGAGCGTCGGAGTGGACTCCGCCGGATAACCTCCGGCGTGTTCCCCTTAACGCTTGTGTTAATCTCGCAGAGTGGGAGGTCTTCCTCTCTTGTCATTATCCTCGTGGGCTGAACTCTGGTGACTAACCGTCGACGTTGATTCCTTTCGGAATAATATCCTTCCAAGATGTCTAAATCCATTTTAAAATCATAATTACTATTCATTAGTTATTATTTACAATTACTATTCATCGATTATGGTTGATAATTATATATATATATATATATATATATATATATATATATATATATATATATATATATATATATATATATATATATATATATAACGCCGACAAGAAAATCATAAAATGAATACAATATTGAGACTATAAACACATGTTTGTTGTTGGTAAAAGATGATTCGCTCATCTTAGCACCCTGTCAATCCATCCCAAGATCAATACGGAGGAGGTAAATTATAGAGGTTACTAGTTGAATACTGTGACTAGCACGTGGGGAAATGGACATACTGACTTCGTCAAAATTTGATCCCAGCCCTCTTAATGATAAGATCCATACATTAATTATCAGTCCGTGAGACTTATAAACACATGTTTGTGCGTGATGCACTGAGTGATTGAGTGTGGAATTTCGGAGGTCCAAATTACTTCCAAACGCTCAAGTCAATTTCGAGTACACGGGCATCCAAAATCTCACTATCGTCACGTAAAAACGGAAGGTGCAGTTAACAATTTAATCTTTTATATATATATATATATATATATATATATATATATAATCAATTGGTTAAGAAATATATTTATATTCACAAAATATATTTATATTCACGCTCACAAAAATACGCCACAAGAAAAACATGCCTATCAATATCCAGTTGCGTGTTGCGGCGGAAGAGAGCCTTAATTAACAATTTAAAAGAAGAAATTAAAGAAGCGAGGAGGTTGGGACGTGGCTTCCTCCGCCGCCGCCGGCTGAGAGCTGGCCGCTTCCTCTTCAGTAGCCCAATCCGCTTCTGGCGTCAGTGGCTGGTTGAGGTCGATTCCCAGGCCCTTCGTGGCCGTGCACTCCGTCAGCGAAGACGACGGGGCTGCTGCCACCGATCTGCTCTCGGCTGTGACTTGTCGTTTATTGCCCTCGTAGTGAGCTCTCATGTGCCCGCCTAGCGCTTGCCCCGTCGGGAACGACTTGGGGCACAAAGAACAAGTGTGAGGCTTGTTCTGATCTGTTGGTTCGGTGACGAATGACGCGGCTGATGCAGCGGCGCTGTTTTCGGGCCGCAGTTGCTTCCGGTGTTTGGTTTTGTGGCCTCCCAAGGCCTGGTACGAAGAGAACGCTTTGCCGCACTCGGAGCATACATAGCGCAACTGGTTCTGCTGTGTCGGCGCCATATATACAAAATGAGTCGGCCGTTGGGTCGGCTGTTGCGGCGGAGGCAGAGGAGGTCGATAACATCGTATCGGCATCGGGCACAAAACCAGAGACAGAGCTTGCACTGGCGGACGAAGTAGCGGAAGCGGTTGGTTATGTTGCGGCGGAAAAGGAGACAAGTCTATCTCCGCCGGAGGAGGTAGCGGACGCAGTTGGTTCTGTTGCGGCGGAAGAGGAGATAAGTCTCTTTCCGCCGGAGGAGGTAACGGCAGCGTTTGGTTCTGTTGCGGCGGAAGAGGAGATAAGTCTCTCTCCGCCGGAGAAGGTAGCGGAAGCGGTTGGTCGTGCTGCGACATCGAGGGAGGTGAAATCGGAGGCACCTCTTGCTGCTGTTTCGACGGAGTTGACGACGGCAACGGAAGTGACTGGCTCTGCTCCTCCTCCTCCGGCCGCAAAAGCGAGGACCTCACTTCCTCCGCCGGAGTCATCTCCTCGTCGTGAATGGCCGGAATCCTCGATAAGGCCAGGAGTGCAAGGATGCACTCCTTCTCGTCTTCGGTGAGCCCAGAATCCGACGGAGGCGAGGAGTGGAGCCGCTCCGTTCGCCTCCGCTTAGGCACCCTCAAGTCCAGCAGTGGAAGATGGTAATCGCCGGTCGCCATTGCTCTGCTTTTGCTACTGCTTTTCCTCGAAGCCTCTCTAATTCTTACTGTCGTACAGGAGAAGAGGCAGTAGATTAGAAGAGCGAGCGTGGATTAAGGACATTTTAGCTTTATTATTTATAGCGAGAAATAGAGAATTAGTAGGAAAGCGAAACAGATACAATTAGCAACTGCCAGCGAGTTAGTAGACTGAGTCTTGTTGTTAAAGAGCCAAATTTTTAACGAATCAATCAAATCAGATCGATTAATTTATTATTTTTTCCTTAAACAGCGCTCAATTTACTATATTGCCTTTTTTTTCTTGTCAATTAAATCCAAATTTAATTTATCAAATATGTATAAAGTGTTTGGTTAAAGCTTATCTTGTTGACTTGTAGTAACAATAAAATACTGTATATTTATTTTAGATTTGTAGATCGGGTTGAATTACTATTGCCATTGGACCGGGCTCGATCTAACTTCACTTGACCGATTCGTAAAATAGCCGCTGCTTCAACTTAAGCGTCGACGTGGCACATTCCACCGTCAGATGAGGCGGCGTTTGAAGGCGGGAACGAACGGCGTGGAGCGATTGCTGTTCCGAGTAGCCTTTAAACCTGATGCGCACATGAGGAGTTGATAATTTCAGTAATTTAACTATGCAAGCCTTTAATGACGTCAGGAGCTAAAAAAGAAAAAAAAAATTATTTATCTTTTTGAATCCATATACATATAAGATTACAAAATGTATATTTAAACACTGTTGAAGTAATATGATCATCTAAACTTTAATTCATCATATATATATATATATATATATATATATATATATATATATATATATAAAAGTTAAACGTTACCATATCATTAGACAATAACCCAAAAGTCAATGAGTACTCTTGAATTTGACCATCCATTAAAAATATCACTCACAGACATCCACATCAAATGTATATCATTTATTACTTTTCTCCTTGGATGTCTATTATATAAAAAATATGTCTCATTAAAACTTTATTAAGTTAAAACCCGTGGGGAACAAATCCTACTGAAGGACAAAGGAGTACATCCTTCTTTACACTTGTATTTTGATATTACAATCCCGTTGTTAAAGACATAACTTAATATTTTTAGGACGCCGCATGTTAATATGGTAAAATAAAATGCGGATAGAGAAAAATTCAAGAAAAAAATTTTGGAGGCGTTTAGGGTTTCCTGATTGTTCGATGAGGTTTGAAGGGTGGAAGGGTGAAACACCAAACTTTGGAGGGCTTAAATAGTGTGAAACTTAACTTGAAGGGAGTTAAATGTTTAAAAACTTAGGGTTGAGAGATGATGTGACAAAACCTAGAAGTTAGGGGGCTAAAATGCAAAATGGCCTTGGCTTAAATCCTCACCCCTTTTTCTTTGGCGATCTCTGCTCGACGTAGAGCTCCTCCTTCGTGGATCTAGCGCCGATCACAAGCTCGACTCCTCTCTCATCCCCTGCCTTCTTCCTCACAACCTTCCCCATCTCCTCTACCGAGCCCCTCCCTTACAAGGCTATGGGTCTTTGAGCCTCGTCACGATTTCCTTGCCTTGTTGCCATCACTGCATGAGTTGCACAATCGTCGGAACCGACGACTCGATCTCTTCTCTATGGTCATGGGGAAATAGGGCATCGATACTAGATTGTTTGATCTGATTGTCTTAGTCTTCGGTTGTTCTTCTTGTGGTGTGTGCCACCGGTAATTCCTATCAGTTGATTGAAAGGTACAGCTGGCCTTGTCCTGCGTCACATTGGAGGTAGAGGACTTATCTAAGAGGGGAGAATTTTGTTTGGGGTGGCGTCTCTTCCTCTGTCCTATTCCGATTAGTAGAGGCCGACCATCTCCAGGTACGATCTCATTCCATTCCATTGCCTTCTAATTAGAGCAAAACTATATCTTGCTAATAAGTTTACAGAAAAAGTAATATCAAGGCGTGTATTATTAGTAAGATACATTAATTCACTAATTGCACTTAAGTATGACATTTCAGGACCAAAATTTTTTATAAGTATCCTAGATGAGTTTTAATGTGATTAACCGAATCAAGTTAGATCCTGTTGGTATCTGATCCTTGTGTCTAAGTGTGTAGGAGCTTAGGATCATACGAAGTTGAATGGAAGACACAGCGAACGAGAAGGATAACATGGGTAGAGAGCTGACGAGCTCGATGCATCCGAGAGATGTGGAGGTATGTGGAAGAGTACACTGGTGGAGCGAGAAGGACGCGCGCGACGTTTGAGGGACGAGAAGCCGAGGAAGAAGTATTCTTGAGGAGAAGGTCGGAGACAGGTTCGGGTGAGCCCAACTCTGGATGGCTAGAGATCACCCAGAAGACTGGAAGAAGACTGGTCAACAGGAGTTGACCAATTAACTCCAAGACACCTGAGTACATTTAGGCGCTCGGGCATATGGGCGTCCGTGAGTCAATACTTATCTCAGAGCCGTTTTGCGACCATTGTGATGTGGATAGCATTGACCATGTGTTAGGCGCCCGTGTTCACTCAGGCACTTGAGAAGCGCCATGTTAGCATTGAGATAAGCTTTCACAAGGGCTATAAATAGACCCCTGAACTCAGTTTATTTCACGAATTGCAACGAATTTGCTTTCTAGTTTTCTCTGTTTTCTGAGTTTTAATTGTGTAAGAGGCTTTTTCACCCACAAGGAGATCATTTGGAGAACTTTTATTTTCTTTAGATTAACAACCTTTCTCGTTGCAAACCAAGTAAATCGTCTATACCTTGTTTCCTTTTAATTAAGTTATTAAGTTGATTATTTTATGTTATTGAATTGCTGGTGAAACTAACTTCTATCTTTGTTTAAGTCAAATAAAAGATCTCGATTTCATTTTTTAGGAGCAATTCATCCCCCACTTACCGTGTTAGTGATATGAGAGAAGTGTCCTAAGGAAATCGCCTTATAATTGAAATCATTTATTTTAATAAATGAATATTCACTATTTGAGTATACATGTTTATGTATTTGATTGAGATCTTAAACTCATTTACTGAATGTCCGCAATACAATTCACAGCATGAGAGAATTTGTGATGAATTCACAACTAGTGATTATCTCTACATGTGCAATTGTGAAGTATTGAAATTATCCCTAGTCGATGAATTGATAAATACGGACACTATCAATTCTGTTGAGACTAGCATGGGTTATTCTCTAATCAGCTGATTCTCACTGGCTGGTGACATTGGGATGTCCGGAGATAAACATGAATGCTAGTTAAGGGAACTAGTTCATTGGAGTGACTGACTGTAAAACTTCATATGGTAATCTACATATAGATATGTCAATGAAGTTCTTACTGCAGCTTAAGTGCGATGTTCCTTTGACTTGCGGTGTTCAAGTCATCTTGGTCATGAAGACTTATACTTTGACATCTTAAACAAGCATCTCCAAGGAGGTGTGGACCCAGGATGATTGAGTATAAGCCGAAGTGTCCGAAGATGTTTGAACAGCCTACAAAGGATTCACCACTCCTTACGAGGAGATGTATACCCAAGGCCTATCGTCGGATTGTTACTCGAAGCCTCTGGCCAGAGTATCACATGTTCCGAGTATGAATCTCTCAGAAACATGAGAGTAATTAGAATCCGTTGGACGAGAAAGACATTACTTGGGCTAGGTGTGACGTAGTCAGCCTAGTGGGGACTGACACACATAGACGGTGTCCTGAACCAAGTGGGTATAAGATGGTGAAGGGAATGAGGCACGATTCATTAAAGCTGCTGAAGGGTTTCAGAGGTCAACCGTTGATCTTTCGATTAATTGGGGATCATGATGTACTACTAGGTGCCACTCATGATCGTTCTATAATTGGTTGATTATAGACGGCCAACATAAATTAAAAGCCTATTTAGTCACACGCACTACGAGTGATCCGTGGGATTTAAAACGAGTTGAAAATTGGATTTTTCGATCAAGAGAGACAAGTCGAATCTGAATTTTTCAGAGACGCATCGGAAGCATAAAATGACTAAGTCTTTTGAAGACTTATTGGACGAATTAAATGAGTTTAATTCATATGGTTTTAGCTTGGGTTTGGCCGGCCAAAGAGGGTCCCCACCCTCTTTGTTTGGCCGGCCACAACAAAAGGGGAAAACCGAATTTTTGGTTCAAATTATAAAATAAACCGAGCGTGGTTTGTTTTATAAAATTATGGATAAAGAAATTTATATAAAGAAATTTATATAAAGAGATTTATTTTTCATGGAAATTAAAATGAACCATGGATTGGTTTATTTTATTTTATAAAATCAATAATGGATTGATTTACCATGATAAAGAAGTTTATATAAAGAAATTTATATAAAGAAATTTCTTTCCATAAGAAAAGGGAGACATGGTTGTTTTTATCATAAATTAAATTATAATAAAAACTTGGCATGATGGAATAATTCATAGAAAAATTTATATGATAAATTTCTTATGAAAATTTATTCCATAAAAAGGAGACTTGGCGATTGAGAGACTACTATATAAAGGAACCAAAGCAAGGCTTGAAAATTAATCTAAGAGATCTAGAAATAAGCCCTCTCTCTCTCTCCTTCTCTCCCTCTCCCTCCTCTAGTGCCGCCGGCCCTAAAAGGAGGACCCCTTTGTTGCCGTGAGCTTCATCCACCAAGCAGCTGCCGAAGAAGAAGAAAAAGCGGGTGCAACTCCTTCATTCCTCCTGGAATCTTGATTTCGTTCTTCGTTTGGTGGTTAGTCTTCCCATCTCTCTCTTGGTATTCTTGTTGTGCCTTTGGAGAATCTAGTAGTTCTTGTCGGCACGAAACTCGTGGCTTTGCGAAGTCATCCCGAAGAAAACTCGGCGTGGACGCGAATAGAGGCGGAGCTTCCAAGGGACGCTTACGGTTGGATCTCGTCCCTTCCTTCGAGTTACGCGAGGTATTAAGTAAATTAGTTTACTTTCTGCAAAATTTTAATATATGATCATGTCTACACAATATAAGGTTACATGCTTAGATGTGTGGTTAAATAATTTGGGAAATTATTTATGCTAAATCTTCCGCTGCACGTAATAAATTTTAAAATTACGAACCCGCATCCATGTCAACATGCACCCGGTCCCAACAGTGGTATCTGAGCCGGTTAGTGTTCGACATAATCATATAATTGTTTTGCGGAAAAACTTTATCATGATCTCAATTTTGGAAAATTTTTCAATTATGGAAACTTTCCAATTATGATAAATTTTAGATTTAGGAATTTCAAAGTTTGAAAATCCTCATAAAATTTCGCAAACTTTTGAAATATCCTAGTTTCTGAAATTTTATGATAATTGTGAAAACTTCCTATTTTTGGAAACTTTCAAATTTTGGAAATTTCCTATTTTGAAAATTTTCTAATTTTGGAAATATGTAAGTTTTCTTTGTACCAGAAACTTACAATTATTCTGAAAACCTATTATGGAAATCTCGCAATTTTAGGCACTTTCTTTCAAGAAAGTCTAAACAAATTTATGGATCATTAATTGACAATTAAATTCGAATTGGTTTTAAATTATTAACAAAATTCTTTACTTTGGGGAGTGCCTCGGGGAGCCACCCAAATTAAAGTTAGTTGTTGTAATTTAATTTCCTATTTTGAATAAAATTATCATGTTTAATTTGGCTACGCCTCGGGGAGCGGGCCAAATTAGATTTACAACAAATTTCTTTTCTTTGGGTATCTGAGCCTCGGGGAGCCACCCAAAGAAAATAATTTGTTGTAATTAATTAGTCCATAAATAAAATATATAATCAAATCTTGGAAATTTTGAGGTGATTCTCAAACGATAATTTCCTTATTTGATTTAAGAGGTGATGCTCTTACATATTGTTGTCTCCAAAATTAATTAGGAAAATTGTTTCCTATAGAGTTTTCTAAAATAAGATTTTCATGAAAATAATATGTGGTTGAATTAAGGGAATCTGTCTCTTAATTTAATAAGATTTGATTTAGAGAAATCAAAGTCTTAAACATATTATTTCCGAAATTGATTATGACAATTTAGGAAATTGTTTCCCAAAACAATTCCTTGAATAAAGTATGAAATTAGAATTAGGAAATCTGGTTCCTAATTCAATTAATGAGACTTGATAAATTAAGTCACATACATACTTTATTAAGGAAATCGTTAGTACATGACATAATTATATGTCATGAATGTGCTTAGAAAGAAAAGGATGAGACCCAAAACCCTTACAAAATATTAAGGCCAACACCTTCCATTAATATGGTTAGAACCGGAGTTTTGTTTCTCGTTTGGGTTGATGGACACATCCATGCCCGGCTTGAACCTCAACATGTTCAAACCATAGAATTAGTTTATGATTAATATAGTTGGAGTCAGAGGTCAATCCTTAGTTTTGGTTGTTGGACACATCCAAGCCTGACTAAACGGTTGAATGAGCTCCAACCATATTAAAACAATTTCTTGATTAATGGGTCAGCCTTAAGCTTGGAGCATCGATTTGTTGTGCCACAGCCAAGATCGATGTAAAGAGAGGTGCAGTTGAGTGCTATGTATATTGTTGCATACTTGTTAATGAGTTAACAACCCAATGATTTATGCAAACATTCAATTAGTTGATAGCATAAAGTCGTAGTTACATATATGTGATATGTAATCGGTATAATTACCTACCTTCATAGCTAAGAATAACTTGATGGCCACAGCCATGGTTGTTCTTATCTATGGTTGGATGTCAACCTATTTGGAGATGTTCCTACGATCTCCCGAATTGATAAAAAGAGTTATTCAATTCAAAAAATAAATAGGATTTAATTAATGTATATTGATGCATTCTTTATCATTCTTCTCACATAAGCTCAATTTGTATTTCTAGGATAATCACTCGATCATGTTTTATCTGAATTTGCGTTCCATTTTGGACACCAATAAGCTGACTGGGCCAAACTTCATGGACTGGCTTCGAAACCTGAGGATAGTCCTCAAGGCAGAAAAGCTTGCTTATGTCCTTGAAGATCAACTTCCCAACCGTCCTCCAGAAGATGCAACTCCAGACCAGTTAGTGGCCTATCAGAAACATGTGACCGATTCTGAACTTGCAAGTTGCATCACGCTAGCCGCTATGGTACCTGAGCTGCAAAAGCAGCATGAGTATATGGATGCTTATACCATCATCTTCCATCATCATGAGTTATTTGACGAGCAGGCGAGATCCGAAAGGTTCGAGGTCTCCAGACTCCTCTTCACCTCTAAGATGCAGGAAGGCACTTCTGTCTCACAGTTTGTGTTGAAGATGTTAGGGTACATTGAGCGACTGGGCACACTCGGTTTTGCAATAGATCATGAACTAAGTATTGACTTAATTCTGCATTGTTTGCCCAAAAGTTATTCACAATTTGTAATGAACTATTGGATGAACAAGCTGGAGACTACCATTACTGAGTTGCTCAACCTGCTGAAGACTATAGAGCCTTCTGTGAAGCAGGATCAGAAGACGGTACTGTTAGTTGGTTCCTCAAAGAAAGGCTCTAAGAGGAAGGCCAAAGAACAGAATAAGGGAAAGAAGAAAAAGGCCAAAAAGACCGAAAAGACCCCAAAAGGCACTTGCCATCACTGTGGCAAGGAGGGTCACTGGCGAAGAAACTGCAAGGTTTATCTTGAGTCCTTGAAGAAGAAGGCATCCGATGCCCTATCCTCATCAGGTATCTTCGTTATTGAATGTCACTCTATATCCTCAACCGCCTGGGTACTTGATACTGGGTGTAGCTCACATATATGTAATGACATACAGGGGCTAAGGAATAGAAGAAGACTCGTCAAGGGAGAAGCGAATCTGCGAGTTGGAAATGGAGCAAAGATTGCTGCTGTTGCCATCGGAACATATTTGCTAAAGCTCCCTAAAGCTCCCTACTGGACTTCTCTTAGAGTTGGATAATTGTTATTTTGTTCCTTCGTTAATAAAGAACATTGTATCTATTTCATGCTTGAATGAAAAGGGTTATCATTTAACTTTTAGTAACAATTGTTGTTACATAACTTTAAATGGTGTTCTTTATGGGACCGAAATTTGTGCAATGGTATCTACACGTTAGATTTATCCGGTGACATTTTCAATATCAAAGTTAGCAACAAACGTGCTCGAATAGATAATTAAATAGACTCCTATACGTGGCATTGTCGTCTTGGCCATATAAGTAAGAAACGCATGACCAAATTACACCGATGTGGAATTCTGGAATCATTTGAACCCGGTTCATTTGATACATGCGAATCATGCTTAAAAGGCAAGATGGCCAAATTACCCTTTTCCGGAAAAGGTAATCCAGTGGGAGAATTGCTTGGTCTAATACATACTGATGTATGTGGACCAATGTCAACTCTTGCACAAGGAGGCTATAGCTACTTCATTACCTTTATCGATGATCACTCATGATTCGGGTATGTGTTCTTAATGAAACACAAATCTGAAGCTTTTGAGAAATTCAAAGAGTTCAGAAATGAAGTGGAGAAACAGCTTGGCAAAAGTATTAAGATACTTCGATCCGATCGGGGTGGTGAATACTTAAGTCAAGAGTTTCAAGATTATCTTAGGGACAATGGGATATTGTCTCAATGGACTCCGCCGTATACACCACAGCATAATGGTGTATCTGAGAGGCGTAACCGAACCTTGATGGACATGGTTAGATTTATGATGAATCATGCAACTCTTCCAAAATCCTTTTGGGGCTGTGCGCTCAAGATACTGTTTACTTACTAAATAGAGTCCCGACCAAGGTAGTCTCTACTACTCCATATGAGACGTGGAATAGTAAGAAACCTCATTAACTCACCTAAAGATATGGGGTTGTCCTGCTTATGTGAAGCGGACTGTATCAGACAAATTGGATGCTAAGTCTGATAAATGTCTATTTATTGGATACCCTAAGGAAACAAAGGGTTACCAATTCTATCATCCCTTGGAACAAAAGGTGTTTGTTTCAAGGCATGCTGTATTTCTGGAAAAAGAATTTCTTTTACAAGAAAACAGTGGGAGTAGCATTGAACTTGAAGAAGTTCAAGAAACTCCAATAGACATTACAGAGACACCTAGTCTAGACCCACAACCAATAACTCATAATGATGAGCTATCAGTTGAACCTAAAACAACACCACTTCTTCGTAGGTCTGATAGGACACGCAATATTCCAGAGAGATACGGATTTCTCATAAGTGAATCGAACGACATGTTACTATTAACGATGACGAACCTATCAGTTATGAAGATGTTCTGAAAAATTCAGAAAGGGATAAATGGCTTGAAGCCATGAAGTCGGAAATGGATTCCATGTACAAAAATCAAGTATGGGACTTGGTTAACCCACCTGGAGGGATTAAGCCCATAGGGTGCAAGTGGGTTTTCAAGAAGAAAACCGACATGGAAGGTAATGTTGTTACCTTTAAGGCTAGATTAGTGGCAAAAGGATATCGTCAGAAACAAGGAATTGATTATGACGAAACCTATTCGCCAGTAGCTATGCTTAAATCCATTCGGATGCTCCTGGCCATAGAAGCTCATTATGATTATGAGATATGGCAAATGGATGTGAAAACAGCTTTCCTTAATGGAAACCTGCTTGAGGATGTATACATGATACAACCTGAAGGTTTCACATCGGTTAATAAAACCAAAGTATGCAAGCTTCGACGATCCATATATGGACTAAAGCAAGCATCCAGGAGCTGGAACATCCGTTTTGATGAGACAATCAAAGAGTTTGATTTCTCACAAAATCCTGACGAACCTTGTGTGTACAAGAAGGTTAGTGGGAGTGCAGCTATATTCCTAGTGTTATATGTCGATGACATTTTACTTATAGGAAACGATATATCAGTCTTACAGTCAGTTAAAATTTGGTTGTCCAAAACTTTCTGCATGAAAGACCTGGGAGAAGCAACCTATATCCTTGGGATTAGAATCTATAGAGATAGATCAAAACGGTTGCTTGGTCTTTCGCAGTCTACATATATAGACCAAGTGCTAGAAAAGTTTAGCATGTCGGAATCCAAGAAAGGTTACCTTCCCATCAGGCATGGGATCAACCTTTCGAAGTCTATGTGTCTACGCACAGAAGACGAGAGGATTTGCATGAGTAAGATTCCTTATGCATCCGCGATAGGATCTATCATGTATGCTATGTTATGTACTAGGCCCGATGTATCGTATGCTCTGAGCGTCACAAGCAGATACCAGTCTGATCCAGGAATGGATCATTGGGCGACTGTTAAGACAATCCTCAAGTACTTAAGAAACTCTAAGGATGTGTTCCTAATATATGGAGAAGGTGATATGGTAATACGTCGGTATACAGATGTCAGTTTCCAGACAGATAAGGATGACTCCAAATCTCAGTCCAGATACGTATTTATTTTGAATGGAGGCGAAATAAGTTGGAAGAGTTCCAAGCAAGACACCGTAGCGGATTCTACCACGGAAGCGGAGTATATTGCAGCTTCGGAAGCAGCAAAGGAAGCAGTCTGGATCAAGAAGTTTGTCTCAGAACTTGGTGTGGTTCCAACCATTGATGAAGCAATACCGATTTACTGCGACAACAATGGAACTATTGCACAAGCGAAGGAACCAAGGTCTCATCAGCGATCCAAACATGTGCTTCGCCGCTATCATCTGATCAGAGAGATTATAAGTAGGAATGATATACAAATTGAGAAAATTCCCACTGAAAGGAATTTAGCGGATCCTTTAACTAAGGCCTTGCCTCAAAGCAAGTTTGAGGGTCATGTTAGAGCCTGTGGTATTGGGTACCGTAGCGATTGGCATTAGGCCAAGTGGGAGTTTGTTAGTGATATGAGAGAAGTGTCCTAAGGCAATTACCTTATGATTGTAATCATTTATTTTAATAAATGAATATTCACTATTTGAGTATACATGTTTGTGTATTTGATTGAGATCTTAAACTCATTTACTGAATGTCCGCAATACAATTCACAGCATGAGAGAAATTGTGATGAATTCACAACTAGTGATTATCTCTACATGTGCAATTGTGAAGTATTGAAATTGTTCCTAGTCGATGAATTGATAAATACGGACACTATCAATTCTGTTGAAACTAGCATGGGTTATTCTCTAATCAGCTGATTCTCACTGGCTGATGACATTGAGAAGTCCGGAGATAAACATGAATGCTAGTTAAGGGAACTAGTTCATTGGAGTGACTGGCTGTAAAACTTCATATGGTAGTCTACATATAGATATGTCAGTGAAGTTCTTACTGCAGCTTAAGTGCGATGTTCCTTTGACTTGCGGTGTTCAAGTCATCTTGGTCGCGGAGACTTATACTTTGACATCTTAAGCAAGCATCTCCAAGGAGGTGTGGACCCAGGATGATTGGGTATAAGCCAAAGTGCCCCAAGATGTTTGAACAGCCAACAAAGGATTCACTACTCCTTGCGAGAAGATGTATACCCGAGGCCTATCGTCGGATTGTTACTCGAAGCCTCTGGCCAGAGCATGACATGTTTAGAGTATGAATCTCTTAAATACATGAGAGTAATTAGAATCCGTAGGACGAGAAAACGTTACTTGGGCTAGGTGTGACGTAGTCAGCCTAGTGGGGACTGACACACATAGACCATGTCCTGAACCAAGTGGGTATAAGATG
The DNA here is from genome assembly GCA_024364735.1 of Boesenbergia rotunda. Classification (NCBI taxonomy): domain Eukaryota; kingdom Viridiplantae; phylum Streptophyta; class Magnoliopsida; order Zingiberales; family Zingiberaceae; genus Boesenbergia; species Boesenbergia rotunda. Next base: position 5,368 of record JAGFNQ010000001.1, on the reverse strand, counting down.
GTGAAGGAAATGGGGCACGATTCATTATAGCTGCTGAAGGGTTTCAGAATTGTTTCTAAAGTCAACCGTTGATCTTTCGATTAATTGGGGATCATGATGTACTACTAGGTGTCACTCATGATCGTTCTATAATTAATTGATTAATTATAGACGGCCAACATAAATCGAAAGCATATTTAGTCACACGCACTACGAGTAATCCAAGGGATTTAAAACTAGTTGAAAATTAGATTTTCCAATCAAGAGAGATTAAGTTTGGTTGAGCCAAACGATAAGTCGAATCTGAATTTTTCATAGACGCATCGGAAGCGTAAAATGGCTAAGTCTTTTGAAGACTTAATAGATGAATTAAATAAGTTTAATTCATTGGAGCTTTGCTTGGATGGGCCGGCCAAAGAGGGCCTCCATCCTCTTTGCTTGGCCGGCCACAACAAAGGGAGAGAACTAAATTTTTGGTTCAATTTATAAAATAAACTAAGTGTAGTTTGTTTTATAAAATTATGGATGATATAAATTTTTATATAATAAACCAAGGTTTGGTTTATTTTTCATGGAAATTAAAATGAACCATAGATTGGTTTATTTTATAAAATCAATCATAGATTGATTTACTATGATAAGGAAATTTATTCCATAGGAGAGAAGATTTTTATCATGAATTAAAATATGATTTTAACCATGATATAAAATCAAACTTGGCATGATGGAATAAGTTATTCCATATTTGAGAGGCTTGATGGTTGAGAGGCCACTATATAAAGGACCCAAGGCAAGGCTTGGGTGTGTGAAAAATATAGAGATGAAGGCATAGGCTCTCTCCCTCTCTTTCTCTCCTTCTCTTCTCCCCTTCTTGCCGTGCGCCAACCAGCCCCAAGAAGGAGCACCAGCCGACCATCCTTTTGTGGTTAGTCTTCCGACTTCTCTCTTGGTTTTTCTCGTCGCGTTCTCGGAGAATCTAGTAGTTCTCGAGAACACGAAACTCGTGGCTTTGCGAAGTCATCCCGAAGATACTCGGCGTGGACGCGAATAGAGGCAGAGCTTCCAAGGGACGCTTACGGTTGGATCTCGTCCCTTCCTTCGAGTTACGCGAGGTAATATGTAAATTAGTTTACGTTTCTGCAAAAATTTTAAATATATGATCATGTCTATACAAGATAAAATTGCATACTTAGATGTGTGGTTAAATGATTTATAGAAATTATTTATGTTAAACCTTCCGCTGCACGTAATTAATTTTAAAATTATGAACCCGCATTCATGTCAACATGCACCCGGTCTCAACATGGACCAGTCGACTGAACCTGGAGCAATCGACTTATAAAGTCCATAGAAAGATCAGTCGACTACCCCTGGATCAGTCGACTGATGGTTGTTGAAATTCGAACGTTGGGCTGTAACGTTCGAATTTAAGTGGGACCAATCGACTGCCCTAGGACCAGTCGACTGGTAACGGTCATTTCTGTAACGACCCCGCCCCTTGGCCCCTTGGGCGGCCCAACTGGCGGCCCGCTTGGCGGCCCAACTGGCGGCCCACTTGGCGGCCCTCGGCCCCTTGGGCGGCCAAATCCCATTTGGCGGCCCCTTTGGCGACCTCTTGGGTGGTCGTTACTATTTCAGCCAAGAGCCTTATTTAAGAGAGCTCGATTTTGGCTGGGAGTTCTTGACGAAATTGACTTTGGTTAAAGGTCAATTAGTAGTCTAAAACCTCAGGAAGGTGTTTCGGGTTGTGGCGAGGTTTCTCCACCCACAAGGAGCTACACGAGCTAACCGGAGGTCTTCCGGGGAGTCATCCACCGACTGATCAGGATCGTCTACCTTACGGACAACCATGGAGTAGGAGCTTCATCTCCGAATCACGTAAATTGGTTTGTCTTTGTAGTTGTTAGTTTTAGTTTAATTGTATTTCTGCTTTCGCACTAACAACGTGTAGGAAGAAAATCGAAGATTAGTTATTCACCCCCCCCCCTTCTAGCTAAACGGAAAGGTCCTAACAATTAGCAAGATATAATTTTGCTCTAATTAGAAGACAATGGAATGGAATGAGATCGTGCCTGGAGATGGTCGACCTCTACTGATCGGAATAGGACAGAGGAAGAGACGCCACCCCAAACAAAATTCTCCCTCTTAGATAAGTCCTCTACCTCCAATGTGACATAGGACAAGGCCAGCTACAACCCACAGATTGATTAAGTTTCAATCAACTAATAGGAATTGCCGGTGACACACAATTGGCACACACCACAAGAAGAACAACCGAAGACTAAGACAATCAGATCTAACAATCTAGTATCGATGCCCTATTTCCCCATGACCATAGAGATGGGATCGAGTCGTCGGTTCCGATGATTGTGCAACTCATGCAGTGATGACAACATGGCAAGGAAATCGTGACGAGGCTCAAAGACCCATAGCCTTGTAAGGGAGGGGCTCGGTAGAGGAGATGGGGAAGGTTGTGAGGAAGAAGGCAGGGGAAGAGAGAGGAGTCGAGCTTGTGATCGGCACTAGATCCACGAAGGAGGAGCTCTACGTCGAGCAGAGATCGCCAAAGAAAAAGGGTGAGGATTTAAGCCAAGGCCATTTTGCATTTTAGCCCCCTAACTTCTAGGTTTTGTCACATCATCTCAAACCTAAGTTTTTAAACATTTAACTCCCTTCAATTTAAGTTTCACACTATTTAAGCCCTCCAAAGTTTGGTGCTTCACCCTTCCACCCTTCAAACCTCATCGAACAATCCGGAAACCCTAAAAGCCTTTTTCTTGAATTTTTCTCTATCCGCGTTTTATTTTACCATATTTAACATGCGGCGTCCTAAAAATATTAAGTTATGTCTTTAACAACGGGATTGTAATATCAAAATACAAGTGTAAAGAAGGATGTACTCCTTTGTCCTTCAGTAGGATTTGTTCCCCACTGGTTTTAACTTAATAAAGTTTTAATGAGACATATTTTTTATATAATAGGCATCAAAGAGAAATGTTTTCAATGATCCACATTTAATGTGGATGTCTGTGAGTGATATTTTTAATGAATGGTCAAATTCAAGAGTACTAATTGACTTTTGGGTTATTGTCTATATATATATATATATATATATATATATATATATATATATATATATATATATATATATATATATATATATATATGTGTGTGTGTGTGTGTGATGAATTAAAGTTTAGGTTATCATATTACTTCAACAGTGTTTAAATATACAGTTGGTAATCTTATATGTATATGGATTCAAAAAGATAAATAAAATATTTTTTTTCTTTTTTAGCTCCTGACGTCATTAAAGGCTTGCATAGTTTAATTACTGAAATTATCAACTCCTCATGTGCGCATCAGGTTTAAAGGCTACTCGGAACACCAATCCTTCCACGCCGTTCGTTCCCGCCTTCAAACGCCGCCTCATCCGACCGTCGAATGTGCCACGTCGACGCCTTAAGTTTAAGCAGCGGCTATTTTACGAATCGGTCAAGTCAAGTTAGATCGAGCCCGGTCCAATGGCAATAGTAATTCAACCCGATCTACAAATCTAAAATAAATATACAGTAGAATAAATAAGCTTTAACCAAACACTTTATACATATTTGATAAATTAAATTTGGATTTAATTTACAAGAAAAAAAGGCAATATAATAAATTGAGCGCTGTTTAAGGAAAAAATAATAAATTAATCGATCTGATTTGATTGATTCGTTAAAAATTTGGCTCTTTAACAACAAGACTAAGTCTACTGACTCGCTGGCAGTTGCTAATTGTATCTGTTTCGCTTTCCTACTAATTCTCTATTTCTCGTTATAAATAATAAAGCTAAAGTGTCCTTAATCCACGCTCGCTCTTCTAATCTACTGCCTCTTCTCCTGTTCCACAGTAAGAATTAGAGAGGCTTCGAGGAAAAGCAGTAGCAAAAGCAGAGCAATGGCGACCGGCGATTACCATCTTCCACTGCTGGTCTTGAGGGTGCCTAAGCGGAGGCGAACGGAGCGTCGCCACTACTCGCCTCCGTCGGATTCTGGGCTCACCGAAGACGAGAAGGAGTGTCTCCTTGCACTCCTGGCCTTATCGAGGGTTCCGGCCATTCACGACGAGGAGATGACTCCGGCGGAGGAAGTGAGGTCCTCGCTTTTGCGGCCGGAGGAGGAGGAGCAGAGCCAGTCACTTCCGTTGCCGTCGTCATCTCCGTCGAAACAGCAGCAAGAGGTGCCTCCGATTTCACCACCCTCGATGTCGCAGCACGACCAACCGCTTCCGCTACCTTCTCCGGCGGAGAGAGAATTATCTCCTCTTCCGCCGCAACAGAACCAAACGCTGCCGTTACCTCCTCCGGCGGAAAGAGACTTGTCTCCTCTTCCGCCGCAACAGAACCAACTGCATCCGCTACCTCCTCCGGCGGAGATAGACTTGTCTCCTCTTCCGCCGCAACAGAACCAAACGCTGCCGTTACCTCCTCCGGCGGAAAGAGACTTGTATCCTCTTCTGATGCAACAGAACCAACTGCATCCGCTACCTCCTCCGGCGGAGATAAACTTGTCTCCTTTTCCGCCGCAACATAACCAACCGCTTCCGCTACCTCGTCCGCCAGTGCAAGCTCTGTCTCTGGTTTTGTGCCCGATGCCGATGCGATGTTATCGACCTCCTCTACCTCCGCCGCAACAGCCGACCCAACGGCCGACTCATTTTGTATATATGGAGCCGACACAGCAGAACCAGTTGCGCTATGTATGCTCCGAGTGCGGCAAAGCGTTCTCCTCGTACCAGGCCTTGGGAGGCCACAAAACCAAACACCGGAAGCAAATGCGGCCCGAAAACAGCGCCGCTGCATCAGCCGCGTCATTCGTCACCGGACCAACAGATCAGAACAAGCCTCACACTTGCTCTTTGTGCCCCAAGTCGTTCCCGACGGGGCAAGCGTTAGGCGGGCACATGAGAGCTCACTACGAGGGCAATAAACGACAAGTCACAGCCGAGAGCAGATCGGTGGCAGCAGCCCCGTCGTCTTCGCTGACGGAGTGCACGGTCACGAAGGGCCTGGGAATCGACCTCAACCAGCCACTGACGCCGGAAGCGGATTGGGCTACTGAAGAGGAAGCGGCCAGCTCTCAGCCGGCGGCGGCGGAGGCAGCCACGTCCCAACCTCCTCGCTTCTTTAATTTCTTCTTTTAAATTGTTAATTAAGGCTCTCTTCCGCCGCAACACGCAACTGGATATTGATAGGCATGTTTTTCTTGTGGCGTATTTTTGTGAGAGTGAATATAAATATATTTTGTGAATATAAATATATTTCTTAACCAATTGACTATATATACATAATTTATTTACGATGAAATTGTTAACTGCACCTTCCGTTTTTACGTGACGATAGTGA